>LRSR01006047.1:0-24514 GCA_001579985.1 Hypsibius dujardini | reverse complement strand
GTGCGCGGACCGGAATAAAATGTTCCATTTATACAAGAAGAATATTAGTTATTTTTATGACTTTTTTTTGTTTGATTTGACGTAGTTGGTCCATGGAGCGCAGGCGAACAAAATGACCTGCTCCAACTGTATGAAGGACTTTGTGCAGAAGAAGGCCTTCGAAACTCACGTTCGTGTGAAGCGCTGCAAAAAGAAGTCGCCCATTCGTCAGACTGGAAATCGATCATCTCGACGAATCAGGTAACCTCTTCTCCCGAGTGATCTAATGGAATACGGTTTTTGGATGGTTGCGGTGGTTTTGGCAGTGGACTTGAACAACCTGTAGCGATTGAGCATCCAATCTCCAAGCCGGTGGGCAAGGCCCATTGGACTAATCGAATCTACAAGAGCATCTACAACTTTGCCAGCGATGACGATTCCATGTCGGGAGACGAACGAGAGCAGGTCGACTGCTCTGGGTAAGTTCAATTGGACAGATGGTGGAAAAACATAGACAGAGATCACAGACAGGCAGGCAGACAGAGAGACAGACAGACGGGAAGACAGGCAGACAGACAGGCAGACAGACAGACAGACAGACTGCTAGACAGACAGACAGACAGACAGACAGAAAGACAGACAGACAGACAGACAGACAGACAGACAAACAGACAGACAGACAGATAAGCCCGCAGATAAATACATGTAGATGTACATCGGTTAGTACTTGTATTTGTGTTTGCTTGTAGTTTGCTGGTGCCAAAGGAGGAGCCAATGGACGAACCGGACGAAGTCTTCATCCCGCCGCCTCCTGCCACCAGCGCTCTTGCTTCGTTATCCACCATCCGCCGCAACAACGACCAGAGCTGTGGAATCCCGTCCACGTCCACTGCTGCTCCCGCTGCCAGCCTTTTGGAACGTGCACAACAGTCTGCCGCCGCCAAGCAGAGAGTCGCTGTCCACCACCGTGACAAAAAGACCCTTGCCGTGGAACCGGCCGGAGTGTTCCGCAAACTCTTCGACTGCTACTTTTGTGGCGACGAGGTGGTGGCCGCCGATCCCACCAATCGGCCCACTCACGACGAAGGCATGGACCACTTTAAGGACTCGCCGGCCTGCTTCTGGAAGTGCCTCCGTACCGCCGATCTCGACAAGGACAAGGTCATCAAAGTGGAGGAAAACGACTTTTTGGACGCTGGCCTGATCTTGGAATACCGTCGGTGCACCTTCTGCCAGAAAGCATTCGCCAATGAAGTGTCCGCGTTGATCCGACATGCCGCGACGCATGCGCCTCCGACCAAGTTGTCTCAAAAAGCAATTTAAGTACGAGCACCACTGCAGCTTTTTCTCATTCTGTCCGATCTCTAAAAATGATACTTTGAGCGCTCTCTGTTCCTTTCTCTCCGCCATCGTTCCTTTTTCTCTCCTCAAAGTGCCGCTTTGCTCATTCGTGGAGCTCGCAAAGCCTAATCTGGATGGTCATGTCTGTACAGTATTCATTTCAATTCAATTCATCGGCGAAATTTGTTCCTTTAATAATGTGTCTCGAGTGTTATGACTGGGTACTTGCGAGTAAAACATAAAACACAAATTGCCACTTTATTCAGGTGACTCGATGCGAAGCAGCAACGATGGAGACGAAAAAAGCTCTCGACGCGGCAACACGCGGTCGAGACATAGAAAAAAAGGCGCAATAACAATTAAAGCCGACACGATTATGTACGAGAGAGAGAAAATAATTATTCCAGTCACTAGACAAATGCGATGCGACGACTTCTCCGCAGATGAGGGAACCCTCTCCGCAGATGGGGAAACCCTCTCCGCAGATTGGGGAAACCTTCTCCGCAGATGGGGAAACTCTCTCCGCAGATGGGGGAACCCTCTCCGCAGATGGGGCAAACCCTCTCCGCAGATGGGGGAACCCTCTCCGCAGATGAGGGAACCCTCTCCGCAGATTGGGCGAACCTTCTCCGCAGATGGGGCAAACCCTCTCCGCAGATGGGGAAACCCTCTCCGCAGATGGGGGAACCCTCTCCGCAGATGAGGGAACCCTCTCCGCAGATGGGGCGAACCCTCTCCGCAGATGGGGGAACCCTCTACGCAGATGGGGAACCTTCTCCGCAGATGGGGGAACCCTCTACGCAGATGGGGGAACCTTCTCCGCAGATGAGGGAACCCTCTCCGCAGATGGGGCGAACCTTCTCCGCAGATGAGGGAACCCTCTCCGCAGATGGGGCGAACCCTCTCCGCAGATGGGGGAACCCTCTACGCAGATGGGGAAACCGCGCGGACAAAAAACGGCTACAACGAAAATTTGACAAAAAACACAGCAGGCATCCTCCGCACAAACACACAAACAACACAAATACACCAAACAATGAAAAATTAGACGATACCGGTGTGTGCTCTCCGCCCTTCCATAGACAAGAGACAAAGAGGGAGAGAGACAAAGAGAAGTGTGTGAAAAATGCCCAAAAATGCAAGAAAAAGGAATATTTAGTCTTCACGTCGTCTCCCGCGGACCCAAGGGGGCGGGGCTACGCCGTCAGCTACTGCAACGCATTTTGCAGTGCGCGCGCGTGTGTGTGTGTGTATGTTTATTTAGCTTTGGAACAGCTGCTGCGTGAACTCCGTGTAGTCGAAGGAGTCCGGAATTTCACGGCCATTCTGATTGTACTTCTTCATCTTCGTGCGGATGTAGTCGCCTTGCTCTTTACTCAGGTTCTAAAAGGTAAAAGAAGAATAAGTTTCATTTCACCGACACGCGAGGAGCAAACTAGGGAAGGAGCCCAGTCTTACAGCGTAGATTTCCTCATTGGTAAGGTAGGGGCGCTCCTCGGAGGACAGGGCCTTGAAGGCGAGCAGGATTTCGTCCTTGGAGGTGACATTCTCCGTCTCACGGCTGATCATAAACGCCATGAAGTCTTGCAGGGTCACATACCCAATACTAGAATAAAAAACAGTCAAAATGAAGGACGCGCACATAAAAGCCGGAAAAAAAACAAATTCGCCAGGGATACAGACAGTACTTACCGATTTCGGTCCACATCATCGAGGATCTGCTCGAATTCAGGCTCAAACTGGCCCTCGTCGACCATGGGCAGGTCATACCCGAGGGCACGGAGGCAGGACTTGAATTGGTCGTGATCCAGCTTCCCGACGCGGTCTTTATCGTAATGCCTGGAAACAAAATCCGCGAATGAAACACAATTCTTGTGACGTTGACCAGACGCAGACACGTTAGTCTTGACAAGCAGTTAAAACCACTCACTTGAACATCATGCTGAATTCGCGCAGGGAGTCCTCGGTGACACCGCTGGTGTTGCGGGCCTGGATCTGCTGCTCGAGGTTGTGCTGCATCCGCATGCCCAGCTGATCCAGCTGTTCCCATTGCTGGGCCAGGGCGACGGTACTGTGCTCGGTGTAGCGGTTGTCCAGGATGAGGTGCTCCTCCAGCAGGGCTCCGAGATCTTCAATCTTCTTCAGGCGATCACGTTGAGCTCGAACCTCGGCAGCTTTTCTCTGCAAATGCGACATTTTACATTATAAACAATAAAACCAACAAATTTGCTCGACCAAAACGAATGTGCTCGACCAAAACGAATGTGCTCGACCAAAACGAATGTGCTCGACCAAAACGAATGTGCTCGACCAAAACGAATTTGCTCGACCAAAACGAATTTGCTCGACCAAAACGAATTTGCTCGACCAAGACAATGTGTTTAACGAAAATGCTCGCCCAAGCCAAAGTGTTGATCGTACTCGAATTTGCTCCAGTTGGCTCTCCAGGGATCCCGTCGTCTCCATCATGGAGGTGCGGGTTTCGGTCAGCCACTCGTAGAATGCATTGGCGTGTTTGGCGAATTCACCGCGCAGCTCGTCATTGCGATGCTGGCGTTGGCCTTCGCGTTGCAGCTCGTTGTCGCGCTCGCGGATAATCTTCTGCAGGTTGCGCCACGTGTCCTCGAGGGCTTCCATGGTGAACCAGGTGTAGGGGTTCGGACCGACCCCAAACTCCTTGATGCGCTTGTCCAGTTCGGCGAGCTGAGCGAAATCGGCCTGAGCAGACGACAGTGACTCCTGCAAAAACAAAAAGGTGCACATTTCAACAATCGAACTAAGCGAAATTCCTAAAGTTTTCTCTCAATGAATCGCATGCTTACTTGGAACTGTCGATGAGCTTCCTGTAGCGCTTCAATCTCCTCCACGCTGTTGCAGCGCACCGGGTCAGTCAAGTCCTCTTCGGCGTTCTCGAACCACGAGTTGAAGGCGGACGCCTTTTTGGCAAACAACAGATACAGCTCCTCGATCTGACGGAAACGGTCCTGCATGGTCTGCAGGTGCTCCTTGCGGCGTGCGGCATCCTGCAGCAGTTTCTGCCAGCGCGCAATAACCACACTGTGGCGGCTGACAATGGCCGCGGTGGCACGATGACCGTCGGCAACGAGCTTGTTCTTCATGTCGGTCAATGTGTGGATGCCTTCCTGTTCGAAGGCCACCAGCGAGGCCTCGAATGTGTCTTGTTTGGCCAGGAGGGTCTGCACCGAGTTCAGGTCGCGACCGAAATCGTCCGAGCGTACGTGGTTCTCCTTCTCAGCTGGAAGAAAAAGGAACGTCATGAGTGTTATCATGCCTTATTGCAGACATGTATATTTGTCTGTGTGTCTGTCCCGCTGTCTGTCAGTCAGTCTGTCCGGCTGTCTGGTCCGTTCGTCTGTCTCGCTGTCTATAAATGTCCAATTGTCTGTGTGTGTCTGTCCCGCTGTCTGTCAGTCAGTCTGGTCCGTTCGTCTGTCTCGCTGTCTATAAATGTCCAATTGTCTGTCTGTCTGCCTGCGCTTGTGTGATTATTAAGGCTGACTATGTCTTTGACTGACATACCGATCCATCCTTCAACGACGTCAGCCTTCCACATGAACTGCAAGAGCGAGCTGTTCTCATACAGCGCGGCCTTGCGTGCCAACGACGCAGACACAAGCTGGTCCAGTCGCGAGCGCAATTGGCGCAGGCGAGCTTCGATCGCGTCACGGTGGTGATTTCCTTCTTGGAGCAGACGGTCACCGTCAGCCTCCAATTCGCGGCACCGATCCAGATGCACCGACAAGTCCGTCTCAAACGCCTCATGCTTCTTCGAGAGACCTTGCACCCCGGCGATCGTGTCACCGAAGTCGTCGACCTGCAGTAAGTTGGCTTTCTCACCGATCCAGGCCTCTTCCTCGTCGACTTTAGCGATGAACTGTTGGTAGGCCAATGACTGGTCCAGCTTGGTTCCGCGCTCGGCAGCTCGGGCCTTCAGGTCTTCCCAATTCTGGCCAAGGTTTTGGATTCGCTCTTCGATTTCCGGTCCTCCCTAAAGAAAAAGACAATTAAGACACATTCGTTTACTTTATTGCCTGTACGTTAGTTTTTCTATACGGTATGTATGTCGGTATGTCTGTCTGCCTGCCTGCCTGCCTGCCTGCCTGCCTGCCTGCCTGCCTACTGCCTGCCTGTCTGCCTGCCTGCCTACTGCCTGCCTGTCTGTATGTCTGTCTGTTTATCTGTCCGTCTTTCTGGCTGTCTGACTGATTGATCAACTATCCGTCTAATCGATCCAACTTACCGAAGTCTCCGACATCAATCGAGCTCCCGCCTTCTGGACATTCTGGATAGCGCCCTCGTGGCTAGCCAGTTCCGCTTCCAGCCGCTTATGCTTCTTCTTCAGATTCTGCACACCGGTCAAGTCACGACCGTAGTCGTCGGACGCCACCAGCAGCTTCTTCTCCTTAATCCACGACTCCTCGTCGGCAATGTCGCGGAAGAACTGGTGCAGCGTGTTGGCCTCACTCAAACGCTGACGGCGATGCTCGGCCAAGTTCTTGATGCGTTCAAAGCGTTGATTCACCGATTTGCGACGGTCTTGGATGCTGGGCGTGTCGAACTGTCCGCTGCTGACCAAATCGTCGGCTTGGGCGTTCATGTCGGTGACGCGGTCTTCGTGCGCCAAGATGTCGGCCTCAATCAAGTTGTGCTTCTTCAGCAGATTCTGCACCGAGGACAGGTCCTTGCCGTATTCGTCTGAGCTGAGGAGAGATTCCATCTGCGCAAATAAAAATCACAATCGTTCAAGTAACCGCAAGAAATGTAGATTCAATTATCAAATCAGAAATCTTTCCGATCCATGCAGCAAATGCTAAATCTCGTTCTCACCTCGCCCAGCCAGAAGTCCAAATCCTTGACAGCGGCATTGAAGCTGCGTTGCTTGTTAGCCTCCTTCAACTTAAACGTCTTCTCCGACGTCTTCTGCGTGAGAAGCTCCCATTGTTCGGCCACCGCCTTCAAACGCTGCTCAACAGCGGTCTCACTGCCGGTCGCACGTCCCTTGTCGAGCAAATCTACAAGTTTTTCAATGCACAGTTCAGCCTTGCCCGTCCCAGTCAGACCACAGACCAAGGTCAGACCACAGACAGACCACAAACAGACCACAGACAGACCACAGTCAGACCACAGTCAGACCACAGACAGACCACAGTCAGACAGTTCAAGTGAGATCCTTACTTTTGCCAGTGTTCAACACGCCTTGGATGCGATCGGCATGAGCGGCGAGTTCCGCCTCAAAGGCCTGGTGCTTCTGGTGCTTGCTTTGGATGTTGGCCGGATCCTTGTAGGTCTGTTCGGCGGCGGTCTGCAGCTTCTCGGCGATCCAGTTCTCCACCTCATCGGCGTCGCGCGAGAACTGCTGGAGCGTCTGACTCTCTCCCAGGCGGTTGCGCTTCTCAATCATGGCTTCCTTCAGACGCTTCCAGCGGTCCAACACGTCCAGACGCTTACGGTCCACTTCGGGGGACGCGTAGTGACCGGCGTTGATCAGCTGGTCGGCGAACTGATTCATCTGACCGATTTTCTGTTCCTGCGATTTGATCGTCTTGTCGAAGTCTTCGTACTTCTTGATCAGAGCCTACAAGAGAACAAAAACCGTTCACATCAGTGGTGCAATTTAGATTTAAAACAACTTTTACTTCTTCATGGAAATCAATAACGACATAGTTAAAATAAACTTGAAAAAATAGAGTCGTCCGAATACGAGGAAAAAATGACGCACCTCGACGTTCTGCTTCTCATCGCCTTCCTCCTCGCTGCGGACAAACTCCTCGCGGTTCTTCATCCAGGTGTCCAACTGCTCGCAGTCGCGGTTGAACAGTTGCAGCTCCAGGCAATCGTCCAGGCGCTTTTGTCGGTTGGCCCACTCCTTGTTCAGCTCATCGCGCGCTTCCTTGGTCTTCTCCAGCGCATCGTGAATTTCCGGTGAGGCAAAGTGCTTCTTCTGGATCAGCTGGCGGCCAAACAGCTCAAACTGCTGGAAGGCCGGGCTCCGGGCGTCGATTTCATTGCGCAGCTCCTGGTGACGCTCCAGCAGCGCCTCAGCACCGGTGACATCGTTGGCGAGGTCCTCCGACGACACCTGCACCAGCTGGCTGTTGATCCACGAAGCCAAATCCCTGAAGACACAATTCGAAATGAACGACAATATTGCAGAAAGCTAAGAAGGACACATGCCGACCAAATGACGACACATGCCAACCAAATGGCGAAGCCCGAAAAACAAACCGGCGGCCAAAATAAAATCAATCAACTAAATCCCACATTAGTCTAATTTTTTAGTTAAGTTAATTAAAAAAACAGGCCATAATTCATAGCTTGGTCCATTTACCGATAATCAGCCAAGAAGCGTTGGAGGTCATACGACTCTAGCAGCTTCTCCTTGCGTGCATCAGCCTTCCGCGTCAAATGCGACCACTCCTCATTCAGCTCCTTCTGCTTGGTGTAAATGTTCTCCGCCTGCTCCGGATGCGTGTTCAAGAGCTTATTCGCCAGCTCATCCAGCTGTCGCACCTTCTCGCCCAGGGCAAAGAGGTCCCGCTCCAGGCCCTCGTGCTTGCGCTGCAGCGTCTGCACGGAGCGCAGGTCATGGCCGAGGTCGGTGCTGTCGAGCGCCTCCTGCTTCTCGTGGATCCAGTCTTTCGTGTCATCAGCGTCGCGGTGGAAGCGCTGCACTTCGTGGGCGCTGCCGAGCTGGAGAGCACGCTGCTTGGTGATGGTCTGCAGGGTGGTCCATTGCTGGTTCAGCTCCTCAATCTGCGTCTGGATACGGAGGGCCGCTTCGGTGTGACCGAGGTCGCGAAGACGCTGCGCGGCTTGGTTCATCTCCTTCAGACGCTCCTCATGGGTTCGCATGTCGGCCTGAGTCAAACAACATTGTCCGGTTAGGGGACTCAATTGGATATGAGAGCGAAGCAGTCAGAGGAATGATCATTAACAGACAGACCCGTAGATTAAAAACTACTGATAAAACTAAAATCAGTCAACTAATTTTAGTTTGCTTTAGTCGAAACAATCTTACCAACAAAATTACTAGCCTTTCAACTTCAATTTTTCACAAAATAAAAATTAAAAATAATTTACTAAATTTTAATTTACGCTGCTGTGCCATCCCTATCAGAAACAAGATAGGCAGACAACAATATGGCCACTGTTGAGTCATCTCACCTGGAAATCATCGAATTTCTTCTGCATCACTTCGACCTGTTCCAAGTCCTCCCCAATTTCTTGATGTGCCGCAAAGTGCTGCTTCTCCCGGATCCATTGAGCCAACTCTTGCGCTTCCCGAGCCAGAACAAATGCATTCAAGGACTCACGCAGCTTCTCGCTGCGAGTCTTGCTGGAGTTCATCAGCGAGTTGTACAGATTCTCGATGTGACGCTGCTTAGCGTTGATGGTGTTTTGGTCCATGAGGCTCTGCTCGCTGGCCGACAGCTTCGAGTCGGTCTTTTTCAGGTAAGCGGCCGGCACGAAACCTTGACGGTCGTTGATTTCAATCTTCCACCAGTCCTTGTGGTTGCTGTTAAGGACGGTAACAATGTCACCCTTCTTGATGGAGACCTCGCGGGGGCTCTTCTCTTGGTATTCGTAGGAGGCCACGGCCACTTCCTTGCCGTATGGGAGAGTCACCGGGATGTCGCGTTGCTGCAATTAGGTAGGGAAAGATTAACGACTGACTTGGTCTGTAAGCCAGTCTACTGGTACGTCTGGCTGTTCGTCTCACTATCAGTATCACTGTCTTTCTAAGCGTCAGTCTGTCTGTCTGTCTGTTTGTCTTTCTGTCTGTCTGTCTGTCTTTTTGTCTTTTTGTCTTTCTGTCTTTCTGTCTTTCTGTCTGTCTGTCTGTCTGTCTGTCTGTCTGTCTGTCAGTCTGTCTGTCTTCTGTCTGTCTGTACGTCGGTCTGTCTGTCTGTATGTATCTGTGTTCGTCTGTCTGTCTGTCTGTCTGTCTGTCTGTCTGACTGACTGACTGTTTGTCTGTCTACCTGCTTGCACGCAAGTATGTATGTCTGCAAGGGGCGTTTTGTTCTCTCCTACCTTGCAAGCCTCGGCTTGATCATGCAGCACTTGAATTGTTTGCCCAAACGCCGCCAAATCGGCCATGACCGCTTCGTGTTTCTTCAGCGCCGCCTCCGCGGAATCCTCATCCCGACCGATATCTCTGCCGTGCACCAGCGGTTCCTTCTCGCGCATCCACGCCTCCGCCTCGTTGGCGTCAGCAAAGTACTGATGCGCCTGGAGAGAGTCCTCCAAGTCCTGCTTTCGCTGCACCGACTTATTCTTCAGGTAGTTCCAATGCTCCACAAGGGCGTTACGGCGATCGCGAATTTCCGCCGCCGCGAAATGGCCCTGCTCCACCAGGTCATCAGCGGCCCGGGCGACCGCCTCGACGTGCGGCTCATGCGCCTGCACCTCGCTCATGACACCCTGGTGCTTCTTGATGAGATTCTGCACGCCCATCAAGTCACGTCCGCGGTTCTGGGAGGACACGACGGGCTCCTTGTCGCGGATCCACACTTCCTCATCGTCCAAATCGCGGTAGAGGCGATGGAGACGCATGGAATCCTCCAATCGGGCGCGTCGACGGCGCATCGGTTCCTGGGAATAGAACCAGTCAGTCCGAAAGAACAAACAAGTAGACAAAATCAACTAGAACTAACACAAATATAACCTGGGCAAGCGCATAGACCGAATCTTAAAATATATTTAAAACAAAAACTGATTTTACTTCAAAGTAACAACTGAATTATGAAAACCAAAATCAAAATCAAAATTTTCGTTCACTTAAACAAAACACGCAGCTTGGCAAATAAAGCGGGGCCAATTGACAGTTCAACCAACCTGCAGTTTGGCAAAACGAGCCAACATGTGATCCCGTTTGGTGGCAATGTTTGACGAGTCAAAATGCTTGGCCGCCAGGAGCGCGTCCGCTTCTCGGGTGACACGGTCGATGCGGTCTTGGTGAGCCACGATATCCTGATCGAGCAATTCGTGCTTCTTCTGCAAATTCTGCACCTGAGCAGAGTCCTTGCCGTGGTCGTCCGAAGCCAGCTGGGCTTCCACTTCAGCCAACCACATTTCGACGTCATCCACATCACGATGGAAGGACTGGCCTTCGTTGGACTCCTTCAGTCGATCGCCCTTGTTTTTCACCGCCGCGTTCAAGGCTTCCCAATTGGCATTCAAGTCGTCCAGATTCTTCTGGACTTGATCGGAGGCGTAATGACCGCTACGGATCAACTCCTGGCCGTGATGGTTGATTTCGTCGATGCGAGCTTTGGTGGCTCGGACTTCCCCTTCCAAGGTGGCGTGCTTCTGGAGCTTTCCGGCCAGATTGGTGGGATCTAAATATATAAGAGATTATTATCCATCGCACAATCAACATGTTACCCGTCAACGCATCTGATCAACTGATTGCTGTCTGTCTGTCTGTCTGTCTGTCTGTCTGTCTGTCTGCCTGCCTGCCTGCCTGCCTGCCTGCTTGCCTGTCTGTCTCTTTCTCTGTGGTCCCTCTGTCTGTCTGATCTTACCCAAATAGCTCTCGTCAGAGGCAATCTTGCGCTTTTCATTGATCCATGCGCGAGCCTCATCGGAGTCGCGCAGGAAATGCTGAACGCGAGCTCCCTCCTCCAGAATCTGACGGCGTTTCGACGCACGTTCCAGCAGCGCCTCCCGACGCTCCAACAGCGCGGTACGACGAGCGGCAATTTCATCCGCCGCATAGTGCTGATTCTCAATCAGCTTTCCGGCAAAGTCATCCAACGCCTGCACTTTGGCCTCCTGCGCTTCGAGAGACTTCTCAAAGTCCTCGTGCTTCTTCAGCAGCGACTCCACGCCGTCCAACGAGTCCCCGATATCAGTGTTGGACAGGAAGGCCTCCTGCTTGGCCAACCACGTTTCCGCCTGCTCGGTGTCGCGGTAGAACAGCTGCAGATCCATGCACTGCTCGAAGGCGATCCGGCGCTCTTGCCAGAGGATTTGGAGTGTGTCCCACTCTTGACGCAGATTCTTCAACTGTGGAACACAAAAGCCAACTAGTTAGCCAGACACCCGATCAAGCCAAATAACTTCCAAAAGTACCACAGTTCCCAACAAACCATGTAAAACTCGTTAAGACACAATCTTTCGAAACTAGAGCTTGCAATTAGGACTCATCAAAAGAACTTCCATTAAGAACTTTCAATATCTCGAAGAAGTAAGGGATATGCATGCCAATGGGATAAATCAATCAATCCAGCGTATAATTTCGCCCATGCAAATAGCAGGACCAGAGTATCAACAGCTGTCACTGACACCTCATCAACCTCATCGGAACCAACTTCCAACGACAAAATACCTTATCGTCAATATCGACAAAATACCTTATCGTCAATATCCGCGTGCGCATAATGACCCGACTTGATCAAATTCTCCCCCGAATCCACAGCCCCATGGTAGGAATCCTCGTGGGCGTCAATCTCCGTCTTATGCTCATTGTGTCGTTCCAGCAGCGCCTCCGCACCGGGCACATCCTTGGCCAACTCATCCGCCTTGATGACGCTCTTAATGTCGGTGATCCAGGAGATCAAGTCGCGGTAGTCGGAGAGGAAGCGATGGACGTTGTACGAGTCGTCCAGCCGCTGCTTCCGGTAGGTGGCCTTGCTGCGCAGCGCCTCCCAGCGGCGCGCCAGCTCCTCCAGCTTCTCATCGATCTGGCTAGCATGGTGCGGGTGGAGGCTGCGCATCCGCTGCGCCTCATTCGACAGACTGGCCACCTTCTCCTGCAGCGCAATCAGGTCGCGCTCGATGGCGTCGTGCTTCCGCTGGAGGCCTTGAACGCTGGGGAGATCCTTGCCAAAGTCCTCCGACTGCACCGGGAGCTCCTTCTCGCCGATCCAGGCCAGCGCCTCGTCAGCATCCCTGTCAAAAGAGAAAGAGAGATGAGGTTACGAGAGAGAGAGAGAGGGAGGGAGGGGTGGATGGGAAATGCGAATCGATAATGGATAACAGCAATAAACAAGAGCTCAAAAACGCGGGAGCAACTGAGCGAGCATGTCACACCACCAGACATGAGGGGGATCCCCCTCCACTCGACCGTCGTCGACGACCTGATGACGGGTCGTAGTTTGTGTGGTGTGCGTAGGCGTGCACAGGCTGGTTAGTGAGAGGAGTGGGCAACAAGAAACATGACCCAACATCCGGTGGCAATTAGTTACACAAACAAGGATGCGCGCGGACGATGAGAAAATAAACGCATGTCCCGTTTCAAGATCACAAGGCAGATGAAACGACGTGCCATGCTCCTACAGACAGGTGGGAAGAAAACGGTCTGGCTGACCGATGGACGGCGCATTCCACGACAGAAAGACGGCTGGGCTTAATGGTCAAACTTGAAATTCACCGTCGAGGCTCGCCGGTGAAAAACACAGTACATATGAAACCGTGCCATAAATCATAAATCACCGTGATCCTAACTGTCGTCACAACTTCACGCTGAACTATAGCGCACGTCTTCACTTTCGCTCTCTTTACAATTAGCCGTGAAAACAAAAGCGCGCACATCAATGCCACAGCATCAACGCGTACACAAATTAGGTCAACGGAAGCAGAAGAAATCTTTTCCACACAAGACACGCACACATTTCTTCAATTACTGCAATCGGGTCAGTCAGGCGAGGCTACTAAGACAACTTACAACAATTCAAAAAAATTATTCACGTACTGCCGAAGAACGAAGAAGAAAATACCAACATTCTCACACAAAAAAACATCGCATTTTCTCTTTTCTCCCATCACGTCTAAGAATATCATGCTAAAGAGGACGTTTCTCTCAACTTCACTCCCGTCCATTCCCATTCAACCACTATGAATTCCCACCGAACCTACATCCTGACCCTCATCTGCCTACTCCAATCCAATCTACCCATCATCGACGCCGTGTCGGAATTCGTCCTCGCCAATACCCTCCTCTTCCCCGCGTCCAGCGGCTTCCCCAGCAGCAACCTCCCCAACATCTTCTCCGGCGGCCCGGTCAGCAGCGTCGGTGTGTCCCTCGGCTACGCCAGTCCCAGCCAGAATCCCGGCCAAATCACCATCACCAACACCTCGACCGGCGGAGTGTCCATCACCTTCCCACTGCCGGCGCAGACCCTCGGCAACTACACCAACCTCCCGGCTTACGGATTCCCACCCTACAACCCAGCTCCCACAGGGTTGGCCTACCCAGCTCCAACGGGATTGGCCTACCCAGCTCCAACGGGATTGGCCTACCCCGCTCCGACGAGGTTGGCCTACCCAGCTCCGACGGGATTGGCCTACCCCGTCTACAGCAATCCCGCCTACTACCCCAACGGGCCGGGACCGCAAATTCCGTATGTCATCGGACCGGCGCAGTACCTCCAACCACCGCCCGGGTCGTATGGCGGTTATCAACCGTACGGTACTTACGGCAGCCCAATGAGGTATCCACAGTATACGGCCAACAACCAAACGATGAACACGACAACCGCTGCCAGCACAGTGGTGCGGAAACTGAAGACGGACGGCAATGCAACAACGTTAGTCAGTGGAGGCAACACCACTGCGTCCATCGCTGCAACGACCACGACGGCGATTCAAGCAAAGGAAGGTGATATTGTAATGGGTGGTAGTAATGCCACCGACAGTGACAATGCAACAGCAACAACAACCGTAACCGCTGATTCTGTTAGTCTTACCGGTAGTAATGAGACAGATGGTTCGACAGGTATTTCAGCGAATGAAACAAAAACAACGATGACGACGATCCGTACGAACGCAACAACTGCGACTACCGCAACTACAACTGCGACTACTGCAACCACCACTGAAGCCGCGACGACCACGGTGACGGAGGCGGACACTAGTACCAGTACTACTACTGCCGGTTCGACGGCGGCGAAGAAACAAGCCAAACGGAGTGTGAGAAAGACTACGACGACGACCGTTCAACCGGAGACGGGGGAGGAGATTGAAGACGGCGATACGGCGACAGACGAGGAGGTGGATCAACAGGAGGAAGAACCGACGACCACCACGACAATAAGGCGGCGGCGGAGAAAGCATAGTAACAAGCGGAAGCGTTTCAGACAACAACAGAGGAGAAGACCGGCCTCGTTGACCGTGAACACATCAGTGAAGCTGGAGAGTGAGGGCGGTGGGTTCTTTTCCATGGCGTCGCAGCCAGATGCGGATACTGATCGGGAATCGGATGAAGTGTTCGGCGACCGTGACTTTGAAACGGTCGAAAGTGTTCAACCGTCCGACTTTGGTGAGTTTCGCATAAGACAGACAGACAGACAGAAAGACAGACAGATAAACAGGCAGACAGACAAACAGACAGACAGACAGACAAATAGACAAATAGACAGTCAGAAAGACAGACAGAAAGACAGATAAACAGACAGACAAACAGACAGACAGACAGACAAATAGACAGACACACACACACATAGACGAGCAGACACACAGATACACACACAGACAGATAGAAAAGTAAACAGACAAACAGAGAGAACGGGACACACAATCACACCGCCCCTCAAAAATTGAACGGAAGTTTTCTTCATTCTTAACATTCCCACAGTGCTGGTCACGAAGCGACGAAAAGTGAGTCATTCTCGACCTTGGACTTTCCGGAAAAAGATCCACCTCACCACGACTGAACCGTCTGACATGAACGATAGCGATCAACCCACAACGGACGAGCCTGACAACGAAACTACACGTAGAGAAAAAGAGGAATCTGTTGCACTTCAGAAAAAGGTCCTCCTCACCACGCCGGCCGAACCCACGAGCTCTGCCATAACCGATAACAATCTATCCGCCGCAGACGAGCATGACGACGAAACGGTAAGTAGACCAAAAGACCAGTTGGGCATTCTGGGCCGCAAAAACAAATCCAGAGCAGACCCTACCACCACTACCACGGCCATCGAACCAACGACAGACGGGAATGCGAATGAACTGACCAGTACAAGAACCACTAGACGACCAAGGAGCTCGTTGACCACATTCACACCAAGTTCAACACCCTCTTTACCAGCATCCACTACAGAATTACCACAGCAAAAATTTGCCGAACCTCAAGCAGCGACCATTGGCAAAATACAGACAGCATTAACCATGGATGGGTTCTTTCTGGAAAATGCATTACAGGTGTCTTCGACATCCTCGGCGTCAATATCCTCGACTTCGACATCCTTGACTTCGACATCCTCGACTTCGACTGCATCGTCCTTGAAGGATGCCATACAAAGTTCAAACAACGTGGTAATTGAGCAGAGTCCCACACCGACTCGCCCACCGTTGAATCCGGCGCTCTTTGGACCCTCGAGCACGGAATCGTCTGGTCCCCAGCCGACCTTCGCACACCGGCATGTTCGGCCGCAGGACTGGGGAATACCGGCTAGAAGTCTCCACTGGCTGTAATTTGTATTCATTCCTTTACTTGTTCCTATCCTCGTACGACTGTACAAGTCGCTCGCGTCTATGCTGAGAGGTTGTCGTTTCACAGTTTGCGAGTTACAGTCAGTAAGTAATTACATCTATGATCAGACAGTTTCGACAACAGACGTACAAGACAAACAGACAGACAAACAGACAGACAGACAAACAAACAATCACACAGACAATAATCACACAGACACACGCAGGCAGACAGACAAACTATCCGACAGACAAAACATTTTACACCAAAACATACAAACAATTCAGGCATCGAAGATCAAGAAAGTCTTTAGCCATCCATAGTCACACAAACCGATTGGTCAAACAAACCGCGTTATGCGAGCACAAAGAAAGGCAGTCCTTCCCCCCTCTGCGGAACACATATTTCCGCTATCTCGTTGTATAACCAGGATCGATTTCAACCTGAACCCCCGAACTCGTCGCCGTTGTCACACACAAAACGGGGACAAACAGATCGATAATTCGCCTCATCCTATCCGTTCCTTCGCCCCGGTAAAAAGCCTCCACGTCCACACAAATACACATACGGACGTACACATGCGCGGCCTTACCGATTGAAACGTTGAATTTCCTGTGCGCCAAATAGCTTTTCCTGCTTGCGAATTGACAGCTCACGCAAGCGATTCCAGCTTTCACGCAGGGTCCGTCTGCGTTCATCAATCAAGTCCTTATCGGGGTGATTGTCGCCGATGAGCCGGCCGGCCAAGCCCTCGATATCGCCGACGCGCTTTTCTTGCGATGCCATGTCCTGTTTGAACAGGGAGAAGAAAGAAACACTATTATAAAAATATCGTAAAACTCCCACGTTGTAAAGATAAAACTTATGCCGGCTCCACTAAGGAAATTCCATAACACAACATTCTTCACCAGCTAAACTTCAAGACATCCGGCCGTGCAATCAATCAATCAATCAATCAATCAATCAATCAATCAATATGCTCAATCGAGAGGACTATGACGTTCTTTCGTGTCATTCAAGGATTATACCTTCTGGAAGTCCTCAAACTTTCGCTGCATAGCCTCGACGTGCTCCAAGTCACGACCGACATCGTCGGAGGTGAGGAATGCCTCACGGTCGCGGATCCAGTACATCATGTCCTCATATTGACGCATAAATTCCACCAGCTTCCGGGCCTGCTCGAGACGAACGTGGCGCTCGCCCAATTTCTGTCGTAGTAGATCCCACAGGCGATGCAATTCATCCAGCCGTTTCTACGAACAAACAAAGCACTCAAAATAAATACCCAGACAAGAAGAAAAGATCAGTTTCCGTAAAAGCAATCAAGCGATCAAGCTACCAAGCCAATGGTACATAATTCGATACAAGACATGTAATAATAATCTGCCCCGACCTTGATGTGTTCCGATGCAAAGTGCTGCTCGTGCATCATCTTCCCACCGCTCTCGTCCAACTGCAAGAGGACGGTGTAGTGCGTCTGCACTTCCGCCTCGAATGTCTGGTGCTTCTGAATCTTCGCCTGCAGATTGGTGTAGTCCTTGGCCACAGAATCGTCAGATGCGGCTTGCAACTTTTCATACAGCCAGCTCTCCAATTCATTAGCCTCTCTGTAAAAAGAAAAACATCCGTTTTCAAGCTCGATTCACCAAACCATTTCGAGCAGAGCGAAACAAAACTTCGTCAACATAAGCAAATCAACCAATCCATCAATCAATCCACTCTTGATTTAGTTCTCTTGGCATTGAAAATCGATCAAAAGCAACGATTTCACCAATAACCCAATAAACAAATATTTCTTTTCTACTAAATCTCCCAACTAGAATTCACTCATAAAAAACAGAATTAGATAAAAATATACTGCGTATTTAATTACCTTCATGATTGATTGACTTGAAATAGTAAGTTCGCACTACAACGAGCAACTTTAACTGATTCTGCTAAAATTTTAACTTCACTAAACGAGTTAGCACTTCAAGCAATGTACGAATGAACTCCAGCGAAATATATCAATGCATCGCTAGCAAGGAAATACAATCGAAAGCTCAAAAGAATATCTCGCACAAGCCGTGTCAATCAATCAATCAATCAGCACAAGCCGTGTCAATCAATCAATCAATCGACCATAGCAATGAAGCCAATAACTGTGTTGGTTATAATCACTCACCGTCGGAAGAGCTGGTAGCGTAGTGAATCCTCCAGCCGATTGCGCTTGTGAACAGTCTCCTTTTTGAATTCATCATAATGCGATAGGACCTGATGACGGAGATCCTGGATCTCCTCCACCGTCTCCAGCACGCGAATTTCCCGCGAGGGTGGACCGCCTCCTGCGCCGCCGCCATCTTTTGGGTCCGCGGCCATGTTGTTACTGGTTGGAGCCTAACGAAGGCTCTACACTGTGGCTAACCGCCTGCAAAACAGCACAGGATTCAATGGGTGGATCAGGGGGTAGTCGGGAAAATAACTTCAATGACAATGGGGATATTTAGGATAAAATACGAGAGTGCGGTGACTGTTTTTTCTTCACCGTTGCCGTGAATGAGAGAGGAAATAGTGGATGGAATGCAATGGAAGGGGAGGGGAGGGAGGCTGCGTCATCGATCAGGCAGCCAAAACAAGACTACAGGAAAGTGATGTCTTGCGCCTCATTTCATCAAACAGCCAAAACAAGACTACAGGGAAAGTGATGTCTTGCGCCTCGTTTCATCAGACAGCTAAAACTTGCCTGAAGGGTAGTTTTTCATCGTTTTAACGATTTCTTACACTAGAATTACGGTGCAAGTAAATCTAGGAAGGCGAATTAAATGGCCAGGCCGTTTTGTCAAAAACCTGCAATATCGTAAACATACAGGAAAAAATGCTTACATTCCATTTTCTTTTTATTTCGTCTATCGCTTGCACATTTATTTTTGGCTTAGCAAGGCTAGAATTAGCGATCGAAAACTTCATTTAACAATAAATAAAGTAGATGGAACTTGTAGCATGTAGTTCAGACTAGACTGAATTCCGTTGATTGATCGATTGACTGCTCGACGTTCTTTATCAAGCATTCATTCTACGTTAAACCGGTCAGCGAGCACTTCACACTGGCTAACAACTGGTGACTACCTCCATCAACTCCTGTCAACTGTGAAGTCTCAACTACAAGCCCGATCCGTTCTGCAAATACTAGTACAAGTACACCCCCAAAAAGGCCCCAACCTTCCGGCACGCGGAGCGACCGAGCGATCGACGCACGATACAGTCTCGCCATGCATAATTAAACTGACCACGACCACACCACACCCTTCATTCATTTCCATGGTCAAAACAACCGCGCATCAGTATATAAGGCGCCCTATGGCCTTTCCTCGATCGATCGTAAAAGAATTAGTGATACCCCCAAAATAACTATATTCTCAGATTCTCTGTAGTCCACATGACTGTAGACAACATAAATTTCTCATCGTCACCACAAAATTGCTCCCATAACACTAAACACTGGTCACAGACAGCCACTGCCTGTCTGCCTGCTTGCCTGCCTGCCTGTCTGCCTGCCTGCCTGTCTGTCTGCCTGCCTGTCTGCCTCAACAAGCTGGACGGAAGTGGGATTGACCAGACAGACTGAGACGACTGTTTAATTTAAATTGAGCGACTACCCCGCAGCGTCCTCCTCTTCGGCAGTCGGTACTGGTACAGTGTATATGCAGTAATAATGGCCTCCCAATGTCAAAAGCCTCGATGGACTCGGATCGAGTTGTTATCTCACTTCCAGTCTCTTATTGCCTTATCTGCCTGCCTGTGTCTCTCCCCTCGGCAGTCAGTGTACACTTTACGCAGTCTCAGCACTGCCTGTAGTCTCCCCCGACTGTGGGGCACGCAACGGAATGGCGTTTTACAACCCGGCGAGCTCGCTGTGTATTTTACGTCCTCGCGAACCGCCATTGTTGAAGCGCACAAATTTCTCGCAAAGCTGACTTGAGTTGCGCGAGAACTCAAGAGAGTTTCCCCACTTGTGTGAAACAAAACGTCCACGACCAGTTTGTGAGGTCATTTACAAGCTCTCTCTTCAATGTGTATGGAGGTTGCCATGAATCGTAATTAAATTTGAAGAACAAGAGACGGTCTAGGGATTAGTCACGGCCAATTAACTTTCGCCCTGTCTGTCAACCATTGGGGCTTCTATCTCAAAGCTTCCAGTTGCGGGATCTTGATGTCTGTACCGCTGTCTGTTCCGATGCATACGTAGGTCTGTTACTCAGATTAAAATAAAAAAAATTAAACTAAAAGTCTGAGTCGCGGAGCATTAAACTGGTAAAAAAACAATTAAAAATACTAAAATGAAACTTTTTCGCTAAAACAGACTAAACTAAAAGTCTTTTATCACTAAGTTCTAGTTGTCTTTGACTGACTGATTAAACAACTAAGTTTTAGTTTTTGATAACCCTCTGGCCATTTACGACCTAGGACACAATAGTTGCACCCGGCGTGTCTGTGGGTTGATCAATTATTATCAGTGACCGCCGATGTCTGTCTAGAAATGCAGTCGGTGTCTGTCTAGAAATGCAGGCGATGTCTGTCTAGAAATGCAGTCGGTGTCTGTCTTGAACTGCAGGCCATGTCTGTCTAGAAATGCAGTCAGTGTCTGTCTAGAAACGCAGGCGATGTCTGTCTAGAAACGCAGGTGATGTCTGTCTTGAAATGCAGTCGGTGTCTGTCTTGAATTTCAGTCGGGTTTGTCTTGAACTGCAGTCGGTGTCTGTCTTGAAATGCAGGCGGTGTCTGGATCGGCGTTTCCGACTGCCTGCGACCTTTCCGCTGCTGAAGCCTCTGACCCTGCTGTGACTAGCCTCATTCCAGACAGAATCATAGATAGACAGGCAGGCAGGATTGTAGTATTTCTTGCATGTCTGTCTCGGACCAATTTTTACCGCACTAGCAGTAGCATATCGTCATTAATCAAAAAGTGCCTTGTACAAGGCGACGACTTACACTGATTCAAAAACGCGGCCACAGTTTTAAAATCCACAAATAGCCCACACACACACAGGCACAACTGTAGTCACACGCAACGCGAAAAGGGGTCAGCACGATAGACACTGACAGTCAGATCTTGGGGTGTATAATTGTGCTCGGCACACTGCAAAGCAATACAGTTCACTCGATGAGATGGATGGAAATTATCAAAGTGGAAAAGCACGTTATCAACACCCACCCCATGCAAGGGCAAATAGGCAGTGTAGTGCGCGAGATTTGGCCCTTTTCGCAAAGTTGGAATGAAAGTGTGGAATTTTTCAACCCTCGACGGCGTCGACGACGACGATACAACCGAAACAGACCACACCGCAAAAATCGTGCCGTGAATTGTAGTACCTCCCCCCCCCCAACTACTGTACTGAGCTTACAGTGCACTGTATGTGAAAGAGAGTGTCGGCGGGGCTGGGAGGAAGTCGGTCTGCTTGGTCACGATCGCACTGAGGCAAGACAGGCAGGCAGGCAGGCAAGAGAGGCAGGCAGGCAAGACAGGCAGACAGGCTGCTGCGTTTATTAGGGTTGCCACCACGACGGCATTGGCACTCGTTCATCTCCATGTGTGTGAGGCCCGGCGGTGCCGCAGACAGTAGTGTTGTCGATCGCGAATGAACAGACAGACACACAGACAGACACAGACAGACAAGACACGGAGAGGCCCTGTAGGCGGGCCGCTTGAAACTTTTCACAGCGGAAATGGAAAATCAATAACACACACTTTGGAGTGGTGTATGGTGAGTCCAAGTTCAGTTCGGTCCATTACAGGCCATGGTTGTGTTTGGTAAATTGTCTAGCGGCGCGGAAAGCCGGCTTTATGCCGGGGAAATAAGGATATTAACACGCTAAACAAGCGCGTCCCCGGAAACCGGTAAGTTTTGGTCCTGGCAAATGAAATGTGGCGTCTAGTAGACGACTTGAGAAAGTGCAGATTGCCGCTGGCATCGGCTGTCGGATGCAGACGCTGCTGCGGTGTGCGCTAACTGTTGCCGTAAGTGTTGTTACGACATTAACCGTCTGCAAAACAAAAAACGCCGACTCAGCGTTATTCCAAATGAAGGGACGTCTCGGATCTCGACGGTGGAGATGTTGCTTCCCGATGTTTTTTCCGTGTAGTGATACGCTTTCACTTCACGCCGGAACCACAAAAGTAATTCCATTTTACGGGCGCTCCGCAAAATTGGGTGGTCCAAGTTTGAACCACTTTTGGCCGTTGCGTGCATCTGCTTTTGCCGCTCGATTGATCTATTGATTGAGCTCAAAATTTATCGCACCATTTCCCTGCTTGATTTGGAACATTATCGTTTGAAATTGGGCTGGCAACGAAGACCAGGGAAGCCCACAAAACTTCCGAGCAGTTTATAAATTGTCGGAGAAAGAGAACAGGCAGAATTTTTCGAGCCGTGAGAATTTTCGCACCAGTAAATCAAGTTACATTAATCAGTAAATCAAGCGATGGAAAAAGCGGTGGCAGGCGATGGCCCACATTGGCTCAAACTTGGACCACCTTATTTTGCTGGGCACCGGTAAAAAGTGGCTCAAACTTGGACCACCATATTTTGCTGGGCACCGGTAAAAAGTGGCTTTAAATCGGGCAGCCTATTACTGTGGCCGTGTATGTAATTCAGGAATTATACATTACATTAACAAAGCAAAACCGTAATTAGAATGATAACTGCATAGTAAAAAGAAGAAAAGAAAAGTCCAGCGAATATCGCTTGCAGAAAAACGAAAGCGAAAACTAGATCAGTGAACCAACATCCCGTCTAGGCGACATTGCGGGCAGCTGGTTCAACGTAGTTCGTGTCCAGAGCCTTGAATATGTCGGCCTCGCTGTTTACCGTGACAGCATCCGCACCACCAGTACTCTGACCGCTTTCGCTGCCGGCGTCCGCGCGATGACGATGCAGACCGAATTCGTTCAGCAGGAAACCCTTCGCTTTGGCTTTCGAGTTCAGCTCCTGAACGAACAGATCGTTCCCGGTCCACTTCAGAATGGCCGTGTAGTATTGGCTCTCCGGATACAGATGCAGGCTCAACAGATGATGCCCGCCACCAACGCGTTTCTCACCTCCGACGCTCATTCCGGACTCTCTCGTCTTGGCTGGGGACCGTCGGGTAGGGGACTTGGACTTGCTGCGGCTCTTGCTGACGGTTTTTTTCGAAGGTGTCCCTCGGTCGTGATGGCTGACGTCATCGGCGCCGGGTTGAGTGATAATAGCTTTCAGTCCGTGCTCACCCTGCGTGATGACTTCGGTGAGGAAACCGGCGTTCTTTAGGCAACCGACCAGCTCCTCCATCAAGGCACTGTCCGGGGTGCGGGATCTGTGAGTAACTACGGCGACGACCTCGGTGATGGTCTTGTCTCCGCGTCGGTACGCTCCGCAGAGGGTCACTTCGAGGTCATTGTGAAGTTTTTTCAGCTCGGTTTCCATTCCTCTACCAAGCTGCAACACAAAAGAGCGCAAATGAGAACATGGTTGGATTGGTCTCAGCGCACATGTCAAATTTCATCTGCAAACGAGCTCTCGTTTGAGCGGGAGAAAATTCGAAAGTTCCCCGATGGCTCCGCGGGTTTCCCATTCGATTCAAGCGTTGATTGTTTGATTTATGCTTTAGCAAAATTCAATTGAATTTTTTTACTACTCTAACCCACACAGAATTCGTTTTTTGAAAACGTTCGATTCCAAGATTTCTAACACTCTTCCACTCCAAATTCGATTTGGAATCGATTGACATCAGCAGAATATTTTTTGGATGCCAGAGGGCGGAGTTATGAGTTAGTTTCAATCCAGGTTTCCGAGTGACGTTGCACAAATGATCCATAGTTCCACTCCCTGTCATCCAAAAAAACGATTCTGCTCATGTCAATCGATTTCAAATCAAATTTGGAGTGGAAGAATGTTAGAAATCTTGGAATCGAACGTTTTCAGAAAACGAATTCTGTGTGGTTTAGAGTGGTAAAAAAATTCAATTGAATTTTGCTAGAGCATAAATCAAACAATCAACGGTTGAATTGAATGGGAAACCCGCGGAGCCATCGGGGAACTTTCGAATTTTCTCCCGCTCAAACCAGAGCTCTTTTGCAGATGAAATGTTTTGCAAAATCTATTAATTTTGTCCACTATTTGCAAAAAAAATTCAGACAGATCGGCGTGTCCGCTACCGTTTGCTTCCCTTGTCTGTGTCTGTTGTCTGTTGACTGACTGTGTCTGTGTTTGTGTCTGTGTCTGTCTGCCTGTGTGGCAATCTTTCAAACCGGAGCACCTTCTCCACTCTTGCTCGCGGAATCGGCGCCTCAATCTCCTCCAAATAATTCAATCCAATCCGCTGCGCATCATTCAGCTTGTCCTCGTGCTTGCGCAGCTCCTCAATGTTCGCAATCCCTTCTTCCATCAAACTCTTCGCATGGGCAAACCCAATACCCGGGACGCGCGCCAGGTCTTCTACCACCTTCACGCTCTCGTCCTGCCGCGCTTCCGTTACCTTCTTGATCTGCCCAGATGCCAGGTACTCGTCGATCTCTGCGCCGATCTCCTTCCCGATTCCCGGCAACTGCTGCGCTTCCTTTCCGCTCTGGACGCGATGCGTCTGCTGCGAGAGGGTCTGTGCTGCCTTCCGATAAGCGATGCTGGGCCAACGCGACGTTTGTGAGTTCTTCTCGTAGTCGGCCAGCTCGAGGAGCAATGCGCAGATGTCGGCGTTGGGGTTGTCTCCCGCTTTATGATCCCGTTTTGCCATCGCGAC
>LRSR01006045.1:0-11797 GCA_001579985.1 Hypsibius dujardini | reverse complement strand
ATCGTCGCCAACACACTTTGGGCCACACCTCCCTCGCGTTCCAATTTAAATTTTGGGTTCCTTCCTCGAAGTTTCGGTTCCGTGTCATTTTGCCAAGTATAGGGTCGAACTAGAGCCCTAAACCGTTTGTACAAAGACCCTAGTAACTCACCCAGGGGTGCCTTACTGAAGATGAGCTCCGTCACTCCGTCCTTCGATGTTTCGGTTCCGTCGTGTTACTTTGCCATGTGTGGGGTCGGACTACAACCCGAAACCGTTTGCGTATACATCCTACTATTCGTATCTTTCGTTCCCATTACTGCCGACTCTGCTGTTGCAGGTAACAAGACGGATCGGGAGAATCCTGGACCATCCCAAAGCAGTTCAATTGCACTGCCGGACTCTGGATGGACGAGAATGAGCACCCCTGGCCGTCTCGCATCGATCTGTTTCCCAACTCGTAAACCACATATGGAACCGCCTTCCTCTAGAACCGGAAGCTTTTTTAACTCTAAAATCTTTTGAGAGTAGCTTGAACTGTGCAGATGGGAGTCAACTGTCCTGTGCCAATGAGTACTCGCGTAAATGATGCTAGTCTTTTTTGCCTAAAACCTTTAGTACGCACTAGTACTGGTCCTCGTCTTTCCTTTTCCCCTCTGCCTTACTCTCCTCTGCTTATATTGCTTACTGTTTTCAAACTTGTATACTTTTGGGTTTTTTTGTTTTGTTTTTGTTAGTTACATTCGAAGGTTAACTAGAAACGGTAGAGTACGTATCGTTGTGCAGGTTTTTCAATACATAATTTCAAACACAAATCAATCAGCAAAGTGCGACAGCCCCCAGCGGTATTGTACTACTACACATAGTACAACAGGGCTTCCCGAAGCGTGAAGAGACCGACAACGCTTATCGAAACTCGGTGAACGAATGTTACAACTGCAAATATTGTCTTCCAAAAATCATTACATCTGCGAAACATGGAACTGTACTATAGCGCATGGTCATGCAGATCAGTTTCTATTGTCTTTGGTTAGTCTCATACAGGAAGACTGCCAGTCCAACGCACGTGCTCACAACCTGGAACGATTAAAACATACAGTCGTCTAAATTATCCGATACGAGTATCATAACGACCAGAGGCGTAACGGACTCTTCCAGGGGAGGGGGAAGGGTCTCGTACCGTGCGGAGCAGCTTAGCTACGAAATAACTCAGCACTCAGAGAGTTGAGAAATTCAAGATATATTCAAGTTTTCTCTGTGGCCCCGGGGGGGGGGGAGACGATCTTATTTTCATTTCGAAAACTCAAAATAGTTACGTTGCCCCACTACCTATCTCATTTGGGGGGGGGGAGAACCTGTTTTTGATTTCAAAAATAATTACGTTGCCCCATGACCCCTTTGGAAAGGAGCGGGAAACTATCACTTTGCGGGTGCAAGATTACAGAAGGAGAACTAGCTGCTCCAGTGTACCCCCGCTACGCCTTTGATAACGGGAAACTGTCACTTACGGCAACAACTGTCTCTTTACGCATGTTGCCCAACATTCCCACGGAGACAGCTGGGTGTTCCATCAGGGACGAGTCTAAGAGACCTTTCCCCAGCGCATAGCTATTGTCCTCCGAGTAGGGATCATTACCCTTGGACTCCTGCTGACAACGTCGCTACATGATACAAATTTTGTTTTTCGTTTGTACTAAGGAATAATTTCCAGTATAGTATAACCGATGATCAACCTCACCATTGCCCAATGCTCATCATACGCCAGACTTAGCTCCTTCTCCTTTGCCAGTAAATTATCAGCCTGAAACCAAGAAGACATCCGCTCTGCACGCATTCGACTGAAACGATCAGTCCTGTCCGGATGACCTGAGATCTAAGCCACGTTTAGCCCTCTAAGGTTCCCTTTAACAAGGGCTCCTTTAGAGTCCTTACAAGTCGGACTCAGGACTCCTCATGGAGGTGGGCAAAGTGACCAAATGCATTTTGTTCCGAAAATGAGCCCAAAATTCAGCATATTGTTCCTGATGATTTTAAAAGTTGAGTAGTTGTAGGGGTCTCATTTCCAAGGAACCCTGGGATTGCACAAAATGTTGAACAAAATTAGTTGTCCATCAAATTCGGGAGTTTTGCAAAGTGTTTTCTGCCCCTTTGCGCACCCCTGGCCCACCTCTCAGGGGCCCTGATTCCGACCTAAAAAGGGCTCTAAACAAACCCCTGTTGGTCCTTAGCGGACTAGACGCGGAACTTACCATTTCAGTCGAGCGGATGCAGAGGTACGATAAGATTGTCGCACGTAAAATTAAGTACGACAGCCAGCACCAGTGCCGCAACGGTTCCGACATCAACGACGGATTGAACAACCAAGTGACACTGCCCAACAGCATGGCCAAGTTACCGGCCTGCATGACCATGATCAACGGTGCCAAGACGCTGTTGAGAGTCACGGCAAAGTCCGCCACGGCACGGCGTTGCAGGCGAAACGTCAACAGCAGAAAGGTCATGCAACGTGCGGCGCTGGAATTCTCTCGTGTCGTCTGTGTGATGCGTCGTAAAAGCTCCTCACCATCTCGGATGTGCAGACTAACCAGCTCGGTCAGGGCCACGATCCACACGATGACGAATGCGTAATTTAGATAGAGCATTCCGGAACCGTAAAGCCAAATGACTCGGTAGGGCACCTGTTAAGTGATGTTCACTTATACAGTGAGAATTACCATTATCCTCAATTCCCATGTAAAATCCGCATATGTTTTAAATGAAGGTAAACTAGTTATGGTTCGATAGGACATAAGTTGTCAAGTATTTTGCTGCTGTTTATTTTCTTGTAAATTAATTTAAAAAAGATGCTGTATTTTCGCGTTAGACAGGGACAGTCGTACTGGAGTGGAACGTGTGCACGGCTTTGTGCACCTTACTACAGCACAAGTGCCGCGTGGCCGATTAAACGTTCCACATCTCGTAGACTGTCCCTGTCTAACGCAAAAAAATACAGTAACACAATTCAGTTAGCGATGATTTTAGCGGGAGTTTAGCCTAATAATTAAAAACATTTCGAAACTCAATCCGAAATTCGGTTATTTGATCAGTTGACACCTGCTTGTGATTCAGACAGTGATGGATTGATCCCTCGGCGCCCAAAATTATCCCCCCCTCCCTCAAAAAGTCGAGGCGGAGCAATCCCTTCCGAGCCAGCCTAAATCCGCTGCCGGCTATGGGGTTTCGAGGCAGCGACGGACTGAGTTCGACCCACAGGGGATGCCCAGCCAGTGGGTGGATGGTAAACAACATTTTGCCCCCCTCCCTCCGAGCCCCATCGCGCCCTCCTTTCCCTCCTCCTTCGGGGCGAGTGGGGGCAAGCTTTAACATCATGAACAAACATAAACATTTTTCCTATTTTGCTATTTTTACTCTAAAAAACGTCAGGGGGTACCCTTGGGTCACTTTTTCGATTTCGGACGGGGAGGGGGGGGCAATTGCCCACATGCCACTCCCTAGTACGCGCCACTGCTTGCCTATATCCTGTCCTGACTCCTATATCCATGTGAGAAGCTCAATAAATAATTCTTTAGTGTAAGTAAAAAAAATAGCGAGAATACGGTCGTCAACGTTTGCCATCAATCTACAAAATATATCAACAAACTGATTAAGTTTGAACAAGTGATCAGTCGAAGCTTTAAAGGAAATGCGATTAGTGAATTTCAGAAATTCGCTCATCGCATTTGGCTGATTTGTGAGGCAGTCGGGCTGTCAACAATTGAAAAATGCAAATAGACCGATCACATGCCTTGGTTTTGACGCGCAGGGCTCAACATTTCGCTTGTTCGCTGATACATTTTTCATACCCTTTTTTGACAGACTTTATTGACATATTTTATTGACCGCCGCTTGGTCACTAATACTGTGATTACGCGATAGTTGGGCCCAATATTAAACAAAAATGGGGACAAAATTGGATGCAACGGACGCCATACTTGACCTTGATTGTGGCAATAAACCGATCAAAGGCCAAAGATTGGGCCGTGGTCAGAGTGTCATTCCCGACGGAGCTGTTGTTTGCGATAGTATTGATCATCTCCTCCAGAACGATGCATTCCGGTGTGAAAAAGAGGAAAACCGCAAGAAAGGTCATCCCTGTCAGAGGCGCCAGAATATAGCGGCGAAATTGTCCTCTGTCGCAGTTTGTTTCAAGGCAATGCTCGACCTGAAATGGTACGCCATACATCCAGCACAAATTTCACTCTGAACGAGAGGCTGAATAAACTGCATGTGTATTGTAACGCCCGTTTACTCCATCCTGTCTTCACGCGTGTTAAGCGAAAAACAGAATGCCCCTTTTGTTCTTCACCCCTTGAGTTTTAGTCACAGCATTTACTTGAACGATGTCCCAACGTTGGGGTTTCATACTTGGAGTTGAGGAACAGATGGGCTTTCCAAAATCATCAAGTTTGTATAATCACTCAAAGGGATGTTAGTCAGCACTAGAAAAACCAAATATGACTAAGAAGGGGCAAGGGGAAGGGAAAGGGGAAGAGGAAGGGGAGGAGGACTTGTAGCCTTAGCCGAACTAAGGACCCTCATGGTATACGTAGAACCAGAGGGTGGGTACTTTTTTGCCCCATAGTGCTAGGGGTAACAGAACTGTCTTTACTGACGTGTTCAGATGGGGGTCAAGTAGACGGGGTTTCATTTGTGAAATAGGTATCTCTGTGATTAAGCCAATTGAAATGTTTCACAAACCCGGCAGAAATCCTCGAGTAATCTACTAATTTGATGTCGGTGGTGGATGATTACAAGCAGTAAAATGAGTTGTTGACCACGGTCGATTGAGAAGCGAGCTTCGTTGAGGACCCGAAGGATGTCGAAACTGCCGCTACTTTGCTGGGACGAGGAAGTTGCAATCGCAAAGTACAAATAGAAGAGCTCGACGACCGTCGAGAAGAGGTACAGCAGCACGGGGATCACAGTGAGGCATGATTTTAGGATGCTGAGAATAAAGGTCACACGGGTATTTTGAATGGATAATTTGAGGGCTTTCTTATCGTCCCCGATGAAGATCCCGTAGATACGGAGCGATATTTTGATCGGTCTAAGTATATTTGCCAGGGTAGACTGCATGTTTTTGTGAGAGAAAAAAATTGAGCGGGTCTTTTTTAGAGAGCCGTGTGTAATTACGGATTAACGAGTAAGATGAAGGAGCCTTAGCTGTGAATGAAAAGTGTGCAACTTTACACACTTAAGGCGCTGTTATAGTTTGGATTTGTGCGTGAGATTACAAGATCGTGACGAAATAGTGACGCGTACAACGTGAGATACAACGCAAATCGCTTTCTGCGCGATCCGCTGCGCGTCTCACATGAGATACAACGCGAGAGAGCTATGCGCACGCGGGCATGACGTCACGCACACTTCTCATGAGACAAAAGATCCAAACTATAAACGGCCCTTTATTGTGTATGAAGTTATTCAATCCGCAACATACGCGGTACGTATGTATACGAGGTAAAGGCCTTTAACCAGGCCGCTATTAGAAATCGTAACTTAATCAGGCCGGCAGGCCAACAGGTGGCGCATAAGTCGTTTTTGCGAAGGCAACCCAGGTAGATGGAACCGAAGTGGCGCCTCTACCGGACTACTTGTACACTTCTCCATTGGTATTCTTCTCTTCCTTTTTTGGACTCAAATTCGAACCGTGCGGCTTAGGAACGAACTAAAATGGGTCAGAGAATTTTTCTGAATGTTTTCAAGCCATCTGTTATGGCATGGCAGCACTGCAGCGCCGGGAAATCAACGTTGAAAAAACCGGCCTGGTTAAGTTACGATTTCTGAAAGCGGCCTGATTAACGGCCTTTACCTCGTACGGTAGCAGTGCCCGCTGCTCACGGTCACGGGATATTTACTGGGAATACGAGCTACTGGTAAACACTGACAGCACGGGCGACCCAAGAACACTCTGTAAAATTGACTCTGTCCCTTACGTGAAAAACAGCTGTCTTCAGCATTCCTTGTATCAGGGGGATTAGCCCAATAATATCTCCCGAGGCGCTGTTAGGTCCGCATTTTCTTAGGGATTTGCTGGATGGCCGATTTCACCATAAAAATAAAATATTTAAGGGATTAGGCAGACAGTCAGGCAGGAAGGCAGGCAGACAGTCAGGCAGGCAGACAGACAGACAGACAGACAGACAGACAGACAGAACAGATATGGCAGGCAGGGATAGTTAAAAGGATGCAATTTCGGTTCTTCTTCACTAAAGCAGTTGTTGCTATCAAAGTACCAAACGCTGCCAGACAGCACCGACCAAAACCGACCGCCAAAAAGACACTCAAGCAAAACCGAGTTTTTGTTTAGCGAAATTCAACGCCGGATACTGATGACTGAACCCCGGCATCCTGCTCCTTAGCGGCTGCGCCAGCAGCTGCTTCATTGCCCGCTTCAAACTCTTGGCCTGCTTCGACTGGCGACTCCTTCCGTCCCCTTTTTGAATCTCCAGCTTCTTCCGTTCCTGCTTGTCCAACACCAGGTCGGACTCCTCAGCGGCCTTCAAGTACCACTCGTCCTGTGAGGACTCCTTCCGTAGCGCGTGCTCCACCACGTCAATTTGCCGCGCCAGGTCGACGCGTTCCTTGGCGAAGCGCAACATCCGCGAGTCCACCTTGAGGATGAAGAAGACGAAACTAGCCAATTAATTGTATTTCTTTTCCAACTGAAAACCGTCACTGGCGCTTTTGGATTCTATGTCATTTTTTTCAGTCTGCGACACCAGGAATACGTATTTAAAAAATGCATGTTTCCAAGACGAAAATCCAAATGACGCAAGATCAAACTTAATTTCTTTCACTAAAATCAAAGGCAAATTTTGTTTCTGTTACATTTAACACTAAACATTAAAATAAAATAAAAATATATTGAAAGCTTTGATTTCCTTATGGCAAAGTTGTTTCTTCGAACCCAAAAAAACATTTCAAGATACTTTTTAAACGTAAAAATAAAACTAAAACCAAATAAACTTTTCTTCCTCAGAAACTAAAATCGTACGAATTATTCTTTAAAAGTCAGTTTGGTTCAGTCTAGTGATGCCCACCTCCACCAGAGGGAAGTCGCGGTCCCGATGGAGACACCGGAGAATCTTTTCCGACGCGGGGGCGTCGGACGGATCGACCAGCAGGACACTGCTGCCAACCTTGAAAGCCCGCGCAGTGCGGCCACTACGATGGACGTAGAGGTCGGGCTTCCGCGGCACCTGGTAGTGAATAACGAACTGCACGTCGGGAATATCAAGACCACGCGACGCGACGTCCGAGGCCAGAAGGACAGCCTTGGGATTGGCTTGGAAGCGCTCGAGGTTTTTCAGACGTTGCTTTTGATGCATGCCGGCGTGAAGCACAAGGGGCGTGCGTCCAGTTTCTACAAAATTGCGAAAAGAAAAAGAATATACTGTCATGCTTGACAACTGACTGTCCATCATGACTGTCTGTCTGACTGCTTGTCTGTCTGACTGCTTGTCTGTCTGACTGCTTGTCTGTCTGACTGCTTGTCTGTCTGACTGCTTGCCTGTCTGACTGCTTGTCTGTCTGACTGCTTGCCTGTCTGACTGCTTGTCTGTCTGACTGCTTGACTGTCTGTTTGTCTGACTGTTTGTCCGGTTGTCTGTCTGTCTGCCTGCCTGTCTGAACTAACCAGTCAGCAGGTACGAGAACACTCCATGCAAGCGCCTCACACAATCCAGACTGTTGCAGAACACAATAACCCGTCCCGTGGCCTCCGTCATCAGCAGGTAGTAGAAGAGATAGTCTTTGTCCTTGAGCGTGCACGGCAGCCGCCGTTCGACCAAACTTCCTGCCGTCCCTTCCGGCTTACTCAAGTCCACCAGCTTCGCACCGGTCTTCAGTCCCAGCACCGAGTACAGTCCACTGATCCGGTCGGTTTCCTCTGCTGTTTTAGCCGGCCGCTTCATGGGCTTTTTCCTCCCTAATTGTATTGAAATATTACTCAAAAACGGCTTAAGTAGCCGAAAAGAGGCTTTTATTTATTAATTTTAAAAACATATAAAATACTAATTATTTTACCGGAATTTAAACAATGGAAAATAAGACTCGAGTTCACCAAGCAGAGTTTTACCTAAAATTCCTAGAATTTACTTTAAATAATACAAACTTCTTTTTCCAAACTGTCCGGTGAATTTAAATTTAAACTATCTTTTATCTAAACCAGGGTACATTTATACTAGAAAAACACTGTTCCCTACCTGTTATGGCAGTGTCCACTTCCATGGCTAAAGTGGCGGAGAAGACGAAGGTCTGCCGTTTGGCTGCAGCCCGGGCATCCGCGGCGAAAATCTCCATTATGTTGGTGAGCTCCTTGAAGTGGCCGGCTTCAACCATCCGGTCCGCCTCGTCGATTACGAGGTAGCGAATCGATGTGAGGGTTTGAAGGTATGGAGTTTGGTTTTGAATGTGCTCGTAGAGACGACCGGGCGTGGCGATGACAATATCCGGCTGCTTTTTCAGCAATCGATCTTGCTTTTCCTAGAAGGGAATCAGGGAGTAAAAGCTCAGTTGGTCTGTCTGTCTGTCTGTCTGTCTGTCTAATTGTCTGCCTGTCTGCCGGCCCGTTACCTTGAACATCCCACCGACCACCAAACAGGTCGTGACATCCGTGTACTTCCCCACAGCCGTGACATGTTTGACAATCTGAGCGGCCAACTCCCGCGTCGGCGTGATAATCAAGGCCCGTAGGTATGGCTCCCTCTCCGCCGGTTCCGTCGCCTTGTCCTCCATGATATTCTGCAGGATGGGTATGGCAAACGCCAGGGTCTTCCCACTCCCCGTTTCCGCTGCTCCGATAATGTCCTTCCGACTTCGGATCGCAGCTGGAAGACAGCTCTCTTGGATTGCGGTGGGCGTGGCGAACTTCATCTCCCGCAAGGCCTGTAAAGCGAGTTGTTGAAAAAGAAGTTTGGAATAAAAAAGAATATACTCTTCACCATAAGATTAAAAATATATCAAGATTTTTGGCTATTTCAAATAAACTAATATGTAAATAAATATTCACTAATTAATACGTGCTTCGTATATGTTTATTTAAAAAATATTAATAATATTACCAATATTTATCATTTTTTGTAAACAAAATATTTTATACCTATTTACATATTTTATATTTTTAAAAATATGTAATACCTTTAAAATCGGTTCAGAGATATTCAGCTGTTCCCATTTAGACATGTCAATTGGTTCGCCTTCATCCTCCCCCATTCCTTCATCTGTGATTTCGTTGAGGCCTTCCTCGTCATCGTCAATGTCCCCGGTGTCGTCTTCCCAGTCGGAATCGCTGCCTTCCTCGTCCGGCGTCGCGGGGATGTCGAGCAGATCTTTCCTCTCCGCTGGTATTGGTTTGGTTTTTTTGAGTATGGATTTTAGCGGTCGGATTTCTGGCTCAGCGGGGGGCTTTTTTAACTTTTTCGGATGGGTTGAAACTGAAGAGAAAATTTTGGTAACTAACTTAATTTTGTTTTTCGGTTCGGGAACGAACCATCCAATCAATCAATCAATCGATCATTCTTTGATCGATCAATCATTCATTCAATCGATTCAATCGATCATTCTTTGGAATCGATTTGTGTCAGTGCTGACTTTTAGTCCATTTTTCATTTTAATAAGCCGGATTTATAATAAAAATTTTGTAATATGGCGGGTTAAACAGTAATAAAAAATGCAGAACAGCGAAAAAGCAAGTGAGCTATATCGACCAATCAAGTCTAACCCAATCAAGTGACGAAAATAACACAGCCCCACGTTTATTGCAATACATCAATCAATTGAGAGCATGCCATGTAAACATAGTTTCGGACAAATCAATCAACCAATTAAAGGGTATCCCCACAAATCGATGAAAACGCAAAACCACACCATTTCACTGCCTTCCTCGTCCAACACTAGTCTTAACTATCTCCTAGGAATCGCGGCCTATTTTCTCACCTATCGCTGCAGTAGAATCCACCTCGCCACTGTTTGCGGAGGCGACAGCCGCGGAGAGCTTTTTCGCTTTGACGAGCTTTTTCGCATCCCTTCGTTCCTCCTTCCGCTTCTCCGCACGCAACTTCTTCTTCGACGGCTGCACATCTTCTCCATCGACCGGTTTCTCCTTGAGCTTTTTTATCGGCTGGTCGGCGTACCCGATTTCGTAGTCCGTCAGCTCCTCAATTTCAATAAGCCCCTCGAAGGCTTCTCCCCCGGCTTCCTCCACCGAAAAGGGCTTGGGGAATGCGACCTGCTTCCATCCTCCGCTGGAAATAATCTCCTGAATATGCTTCCGTTTCGGCATTTTGTATTCCGGCTAGAGAAAAAACCAGAAAGAAACTATTACGCTTACGCAAGGCAAACGGAAGGACCCCTGGGCAAAAAGGCCTCCCCCTGGCTCCGCCCACTGCTGCGCGAGAATACAGTCATTGAACAGGCCATGATCCCGGCGATGTAGTGCCTGGCCCACACTAAGACAGTTAACTCGTAAGAATTCGTATGAAAAATAATCAAATTCTCCGCTGTTTTCATCTTCGTGAAACAAACACCCGTCTTCATGTTGCATTGCATTACTCACACGAATCCAACTTTTTTGGGTGTTTGACATTATTATTGACAGGTAACTTTGGACGTTCTTTGGCTTGCGTATGACACATGGTGTAAAAATGTGTAATTTTGTGTTGTCAGCGACGCTTTTGAGAGCGACTCTTTTGGGAGAGGAATTTATCTGGTTTCCTACCTTCCAATATTGGCCGCTCAAGGCAAATTAGATAGATTATTCAAACGGGAATCAGGTGAGTTGCGGTGCGGGACGCTCCGCTGTCGGAAAGGTACTAATTTTTGTGGTGGGAGTGGAGGAGGCACGTCTTCTTCCCCTTCCACCCGGTTGCCTCACTTTTCGCCGAGAAGCCGGTTTTGGACCACGGATATGGTTATGAGTTATAGTTTTGAGATTCGTTGAAGGGTTGAAAGTGTGTGGAAGTGTAGAAAGAAAGCGGTATCTTTGTGTCATTTAAGGCACCACGAGTTTAGCGATCAGTTTTCGTCCTAGTCAATCAACCAATCAATCATTGACTTTTAATTACGCATGGCTTGTTTCTTCCATCTCCTCGGGATTGGTTCCTTTTCCACCATAAAAATTATGCCGGAGGGTCGGGTTTATTATTTGTTCAAGTTACGCGATCTTTCTTTGGTTCGATTTAATTGATAATAGGGGAGAGGAGTGCATTTTGTTACTTGTGGGCGCGAATGATTTTCGGGAAGATTTATAATAATAGCAATCAGCCAATCAATCGTTGCTCAATAGGATATTATCGGTTTTTGCTCTCTCCACCCGGTTGCGCTTTTTTTCCCTTAGAGACCGTTAATTGATGCTGACGTTGTTTGGGACTTTCCAGTGACTAATCTTTGAGTGTTTAAATTGTGGGAGTTTTGCGAAGACCGCGACGGCTTTATTTGTTGATGAGGGGCGAGGATTTTGTTTGAATATTTAATCAATCAAGCAATCAATCAATCAAAGGCTGCGCTAATAGTTGTTGCTTTTTCAGCATATCTGAGATCTTTTGTTTGGATATATCTAAGCCCCCAACAATGGCGACTAAAAGTGGAGTCGAAGTGGAGGAGTTGAAGGCTTACGTGGACGAACTCCTTGAGGAGAATCAAGAAATGTACGTTTGTCAAGCATTTCTGCCATCTCCGTATGGAAACTTCTGATTGATTGGCGGTCCATTGATTGATTGACTGATTGCACAGAATTTATTTGTTTTGATTGATTGGCGGTCCATTGATTGATTGATTG
>LRSR01006041.1:0-13121 GCA_001579985.1 Hypsibius dujardini | reverse complement strand
GATAAGCAGACTCATGGATAAGATATCTAAGATATGGAGCTGGTGGAGTTCGAACTATGTATCCTGAATTAATGTATAATCATAAATTTCCGGAAAGGAGGACAAAAGCTGCACACTGGAGAGCGACGACTATCATGACATTTTGTCCGGTTTTATGTGCGTACAGATTCAAGATATTATCGTGGAAGAGATTGAAAGCAAAGAGACACGTCAAGCCAAGGATGCGCTGCTGCTGTGGTGCCAGATGAAGACGGCCGGCTACCCGAACGTCAACGTGCGCAATTTCACGACCAGCTGGAAGGACGGTCTGGCGTTTAATGCCCTCATCCATCGTCACCGGGAGGATCTGATTCAGTATGAGAAGCTCAACAAGAGCCAGGCCATCTACAACCTCAACAATGCATTCAACGTCGCTGAGCAGAAACTCGGCCTGGCCAAACTCATCGACGCCGAAGGTAAAAAACCACCCGAAAAATCAACGAAAATCAGCAATTTACTGATGGTGTCCTTGTTGCGTCGCTTTTCCAGATGTCGCAGTCGAATACCCCGATGAGAAGTCCATCATCACATATGTCGTTACATATTACCACTTCTTCAGTAAGATGCGCGCTGACACTGTTCACGGACGTCGTATCGGAAAGGTAAACTCTCAGAAAGGACTGCGTCTGTCCGTTTGTCTGTCCGCCTTGTATGTCTGCCTGTCTGTCTGTCTGCCTGTCTATCTGTCTGTCTGCCTGTCTATATGTCTGCCTGTCTGCCTGTCTATATGTCTGTCTTTCTGCCTGTCTATATGTCTGTCTGTCTGTTTGTCTGTCTGTTTGTCTGTCTGCCTGTCTGTCTCTCTCGTGTCAGTTGGTCCCTTTCGTCTGTCTGCCTGCCTGTATGATCTAGCCTGCTGGACTGCCTTGTCCGTCTGGAAAACAGTTTCATATTTTCGTGCCGCTCTATAGATTGTGGACGTGGCGCGCGAGGCTGATAAGGAGGCCTTCAACTACGAGCGTCTCACCACCGATCTCCTCCAATGGATCCGGAAGACCATCGAATCCCTGAACGACCGACACTTTGCCAATTCCCTTCCCGGCGTGCAGCAGCAACTGGGCCAATTCAACACCTACCGGACCGTGGAGAAGCCTCCAAAGGTTTGTTGTCGGGGGAGCAGAATTTTGGTCCGGTGGTCATTGATTTTTGTCGCTAAACTCTGCGTCTCCTCTTCCACTAGTTTGTCGAGAAGGGCAATCTGGAGATGATGCTGTTCGCCATCCAGAGCAAGTTGCGTGCTCACGATCTGCGTGCTTACGGTATGCCTGCCTGCCTGCCTCCTTCTCATGCTAAGACATTCCACATCCTCCGATTACACTGGACGCATAACTTTTGAATTGCCGGTCTCGATCTGTCTGTCGGGGGTGTCCCTCACTGATCTGACTGCGTACTGTTTTCTTGCCTTGCAGTCCCGCCGCAGGGCAAGCTCATTGCGGACATCAACAAGGGCTGGGAGAGTCTGGAACGAGCTGAGCATGAGCGCGAGCTGGCGCTCAGGGAGGAACTCATCAGGTTCGTTGGGATCCTTGTGTGTATGTGTCTGACTGTTCCCCCCCACAGACACACACACACACGCATATTACAGACACACAGACACACGCACCCAGTCACGATCTGGGGGCATTTGGGGACGGCAGTCTGGACTTTTATGGACCACTTGCACTGGCACTGGCATGATAGATTGACTTTGATCGCAATGGATATTATCGATTTCTGAGGGTATCTCTATCCTCTGACGTGGAAGGGGTCTCTTGACGTGGGAGGGGCGTTGTTTCCCTGTTCGCTTGGAAATCGATTGCTCGCTCCGCCTCCCCCCTTGGTGTCTCTGAGTAGCGGTGGAGCACGTCCTACAATAGCTGCTAGAAACGGATGCTGCTATAAATAAATGAAATATATATATAAATAAAATTGCACAATTATCATCAAATACCAAATTAATAATTCAGACGATGACATTTCAAAATGCTTTTTTAAAATTTTTTTTTTCGAAATTAGATGCGATCAGTTAATTTCACTTCGTTCAGGCATGCCGCGTACTCTGCAAAAAAATGTCGAGCAACGAAAGACATCTAAGTGAGAGGGTTGTTCCCCAGTCTAATGAGGGTCATAACGTTTTTCCTTCTTCTTTAGACAAGAGAAACTGGAGCAGCTGGCCTCGCGCTTTGACAGGAAGGCGGGTATGCGTGAGACCTGGTTGAGTGAAAATCAGCGTCTGGTCGCCCAAGACAACTTCGGCACCGATCTTGGCTCCGTGGACGCAGCTAGCAAGAAGCACGAAGCCATTGAGACTGACATCTTCGCGTACGAAGAGCGTGTGCAAGCCGTCATTTCCGTGGCGGAAGAACTGGAACAGGAAAATTATCACGATATTCAGCGCATCAATACCCGGTAACAGCCAATGTCTGCATCCATATTGAGATGTTTGACTATCTTTGTCTGTCTGTCTGTCTGTCTGTCTGACTCTGTCTGTTTGTGTTTGACTGACTCACTTACTAAATGACTTTGCCTGTATTTGTCCATCCATCTGTTTGCCTGCCTGCCTGCCTGCCCGCCTGCCTGTCTGTCTGTCTGTCTATCTGTCTGTCTGTCTGTCTGTCTGTCAGTTTGTCTGTCTTAATGTTGTTCCTTGCGTGAACCGGAATATCCATCTGTTTTTCCGCCAACTACATTTCCTCTTCATAATTTTGCATCATAGTAAGGACAATGTCCTCCGTTTATGGAACTATCTTCTGGAGCTGTTGCGTGCCCGTCGTCAACGCCTGGACGTCTCCCTGGAAGTACACAAGACCTTCTTGGAGATGCTGCTTGTGGCTGCCGCCATGGAAGACCTCAAGATTCGCCTGGTGTCGGACGACTACGGCCGGCACTTGCTCGACGTGGAGGAGCTCATCCAGAAGCATTCGCTGTTGGATAACGACATCGCCGTGATCGGGGATCGAGTGAAGGCTGTCAACAACACCGCTCGTCGTTTCATTGACGATGAAGGACTCGGTAGGCATTAATATGAAATAGTATAAATTTAAATAAATATATAAAAATATATAAATAAAGATAAATATGTGTATTTAAATGTTTAAGGGGAAATAAAAAACAACTTTGTAAAATATTGGTTGACAATACCGGGTTTAATTTTTAGGCTTCCATCCTGTTGATCCGCATTTGGTGATTGACCGGATGCAGAACTTGGAAGACATGTACGCGGAACTGGTGGAGCTCTCGCAGGAGCGCAAGGATCGTTTGGATGACTCGCGGCAGTTGTGGCAGTTCTTCGCCGACATTGCCGAAGAGGAGGCTTGGATCCGCGAGAAGGAGCAAATGCTCTCGTCCGCGGACATTGGTCGCGATTTGACTTCCATTAACTTGCTGCTGACCAAACAAAAAGTGCGTTCTATTATAGGCTTGCCAATTAATACGGCTTCATTGCTTACCGATTTTAGCCTTTGTGTCAGAGCGTTTCTCATCCTTGTCGTTGTCATTCCAGTTGGTGGAGGACGATTTGAATGCCCGCAAGGCTCATCTCCTGGACGTCATCAAGTCGGGAGAAGACTTGGTCAGTGACGGTCACTTTGGTGCTGAGCAGATTCAGGCTCGCATCAGCGATGTCAATGATCGATGGGAGCACTTGATGGAGTTGTCGGCGTATCGCAAGAAGCGTCTGTTGGAGGCGGTCGATTACCATCAGTTCTTCACTGATGCTGATGATACAGACACGTGGATGTTGGACACGCTCCGTCTGGTCTCCAGTGACGACATTGGGTAAGACTTCCATTAGCCCTGTCTGTCTGTCTGTCTGTCTGTCTGTCTGTTTCTCTGTCTGTCTGTCTGTCTTTATCTGTCTGTGTTGACTGTCTGTCTGTCTGTCTGTCTGCTTTTATCTGTCTGTGTTACTGTACGGGTTCGGTCGTGCGTAACCCTTCTTTCTCCCCAGCCGCGACGAAGGACATGTTCAGTCGTTGCTCAAGAAGCACCAGGACGTTCTGGAGAGTCTCCAGCGCTACGAGCCGACTATTCGCGGTCTGCAGGAGCAAGCCAGCAATCTGGGCGACCAAGACAAGAACTCGCCCGAAGTGCGCGAGCGCTTGAACAACATTGCTCACCGCTACGACGAGCTGCTCCGCCTGGCCGAGGTCCGCAAGCAACGTCTGCTCGACGCGCTGGACTTCTTCAAGCTGCTGACCGACGTGGATGCCACTGAGCAGTTGATCAATGAGAAGGAACGCATGTTAGCCACGATGGGACCGACGCAAGATATGGAGGAGGTGGAAGTGATGAAGCATCGCTTCGGCTCGTTGGAGAACGAAATGGGTCTGATCAATGATCGTGTCAAGGTGAGACCGTTTGGCCCACTTGGGATTCAGTTCAGTTTTAAATTCAAAATGACCTGAATTTTTTCTAAAAAGTATGAAACAGACAGATAAATAGATAGGCAGGCAGGCCGACAAACAGATAGACAGACAGACAGACAGACAGACAGACAGACAGACAGACAGACAGGCAGACAGACACTGCTTCACGCTCTCCGGTTCGGATTTATTTTGACTGTCCCGTCGGTGATTTGTAAGATTGTTACGCTAATTTTCGTATGGCTGTGCAGGGAATCAACGACGTCTCCGAACGTCTCCTCAGCGTGCAACATCCAGACGCGCGGGAGATCCACAGCCGTCGCAACCGCCTCAACAGCTCGTGGAACGCTCTTGTCGACAATGTCAACAGCAAACGCGATGAGCTGGAGAAGAGCCGTGGTTACCAAACCTTCCGGATTGAGTGCCAGGAGACCACCCGCTGGATCGAGGAGAAGATCCGCATCATCGAGGACTCTGAGGACATCCAGGGCGACCTGGGCGGCCTGATGAAGCTGCAGCGCCGTCTCAGCTTCATTGAACGCGACATGGGCCCGATCCGCGCCAAGATGGACTCCATGCTGGAGGAGGCGCACAAGATTGAGCGGGAGCGACCGGAAGAGGCGGCTGCCATCCGCGAACGCGTCGCCATCATGAAGTCTCAGTGGGAACGGCTGAACCAGCTGATGGGCGAGCAGGACGAGAAGCTGGGCGAGGCTGGTGAGCTGCAGCACTTCCTCCGCGACTTGGACGTCTTCCAGGGCTGGCTGACACGCACGCAGGTGGCCATCGCATCGCAGGAGCTGCCGGAAGACCTGGCGGAGACGGAGAAGGCGTTGAACGCGCACAAGCAGCTGAAGGAGGAGATTGACAACTACTTCCCCGACTACACCAAGCTGATGGAGACCGGCCAGCTGGTGACCAAGGACCAGCAGGATCCGCAGTACATTCTGCTGCGCGAGCGGCTGAAGGGACTGAAGGAGGGCTGGGAGGAGCTGCAGAAGATGTGGGAGAACCGGCAGCAGTTGCTGGCGCAGAGCTTGAACTACCAGGTTTTCTTGCGTGATGCCAAGCAGTGTGAGGTGCTGCTCGGTCAACAAGAAAATTTCTTGGCCCGCGATGAAACTCCGGTACGTGCATGCTCGGGGAATTGGCCAATGTGATCATTCCTGACCGGACGAGCTCATTACTAACTTTTCGGCCGGCTGTTTTTGTTTTTGCAGAGGAATTTGGAGGACGCGGAGAACATGCTGAAGCGCCACGACGACTTCCTCACCTCCTTGGAGGTCAACCAGGATCGCGTCCAGCAGATCAAGACGCAGTCGGAGCGCCTGACCGCCGACGGCAACTACGCCTCCGATCGCATCTTCCGCAAGGCTGAGAACATCATGGAGCGCTACGCGGCGAACCGCGAGCGTGCCAACTCGATCGGGCAGAAGTTGCGCGACGCCCGGCAGCTGCAGCAGTACCTTCGCGACGTGGAGGAGCACCTGGAGTTCATCAACAACAAGCGGATCCAGGTGGAGGATGAGAACTACCGGTCCGCCAAGACGGCCCACCAAAAGTGGACCCGTCATCAAGCCTTTGAGGCGGAAGTGGCTGCTAACCGCGCCAAGATGGACGAGCTGAGGGCCGAGGGGGAAGCCCTGATGCGGGAGAAGCCGCAATTTACACCGGAAATTAGACGGTAATTTTGGCCGGTTAAACACTGTGGATGTATTCGGTTGATTACTTGATTGAGCATCTTGTTCCGTCTTTTCCAGATCCCTGGAGGAGATCAACACCCGCTGGCAGGAGCTGGAAGACGTGACCCGTGGCAAGGGTGAGCGGCTGTTCGACGCCAACCGACAGGCCATCTACGAGCAGACTTGCGACGACGTCGACAACTGGGTCACCGAACTGGAGACGCAGATCCTCACCACCGAGACCGGTCAGGACTTGACCACCGTCAACATTCTCATGCAGAAGCAGCAGGTGCTGGAGAACCAACTGCAGATGCGAGCTGCTCAAGTCAGCGAACTGGAGCGACATGAAGAGAAGCTGGAGGAGATTGTGCCGGAGAAGATGGAGGAACTGAAAGACCGCCGTCATGTCGTCGAAGAGAAGTATGATTGATCGATTGATTATTTGACTTTGAAATCAGTTTTGTCGTCGAAGAGAAGTATGGTCGATTGATTGATTGATTGATTGACTTGAAATCAGTTCTTTTTATTATTTTCGAAGACGTATTTCGGGTGCTTGATTGAATGATTTCGGTGCTTTAAATGGTTCTTTCCTTAGGTTCCGAAAACTTCAACGCCCGATCGAAGAGCGTCGTCGGGAGTTGGAGAAGAAGAAGGAAGCCTTCCAATTCTTACGCGACATTGATGATGAGAAGTTCTACATCCACCAGAAGATGACCCAAGCGATCAGTCCGAACGTCGGAAACGACCTCTTCGAAGTGCTCCGGATGAAGAAGCAAAACAACAACCTGCGTCACGAAATTGAAAATCACGAACCGCGGATCCGGGCGATTGTTGCTGCTGGGAACGGACTCATGCGTGACGGTCATCCTGACAGCGCTCGTTTCCAGGAACTCCTACAAGATCTAGAGGTAAGGTCGACATATTGCTTGATTGATCGATAGTGAGGTCGATGTATTGATTGCTTGATTGATCGATACTGAAGTCGACTTATTGATTGATTGATTGATCGATCGATAGTGAGGTCGATGTATTGATTGCTTGATTGATCGATAGTGAAGTCGACGTATTGATTGATTGATTGATTGATGGTGAGGTCGACGTATTGCTTTTAAGTGCATGCGAGTATACGAATATTCCATTCAGGCTCGCTGGAGGGATCTGAAAGACGCTATTGATGATCGTGACAAGCGTCTGGACCTGTCCGAGAAGGCCCAACAGTACTTCTCCAACGCCGCGGAAGCGGAACAATGGATGAGCGAACAGGAGCTGTACCTGCTGAGCGACGATCGACCAAAGGACGAAGCCACTGCTCAAGCCAACTTGAAGAAGCAGGAGGCCACGGAGATTGCCGTGCGCGAGTACGCTGAGAAGATGCGTCTGTTGAGCGAGCAGGCTGATCGGCTGCTGAAGGATGGTAACCCCTTTGCCAATCAGGTGCGCCAGCGAGAGGAGCGTCTGGAGAAGGCCTACGCCGGCTTGAAGGACCTCTCGACGGAGGGCCGGAACCGCGTCGCCGACACCATGCAGATGTTCCTCCTGCAGCGGGACATTGATGATCTCGAGCGTTGGATCGCGGAGAAGGAGGTGGTGGCTAACTCCCACGAGCTGGGCACGGACTTTGACCATGTGACCATTCTGCGGGAACGCTTTGATCGGTTCTGTGAGGAAACCGAGGCGATCGGGGTGGATCGCGTCAGGCAGGCCAATGAAGAAGCTAACGCCCTCATCCGTGCAGGTATATTTGGATTTCTGATAGATTATGGAGAGAAAAAACCTAGTTGACGGTGGTACACTCCGAAAAATAGACAAAGAGATACATAGTAAAATAAGCAGGCATGAGGACAGACAGATATATACATGGACAGAACAGGCAGGCAGGCAGGCAGGCAGGCAGACAAGGAGACAGACAAACAGACAGACAGACAGACAGACAGACAGACAGACAGACAGACAGACAGACAGCATTAGGCACTTGGCTGGTCTTTTCTTTTTATTATTGAAGTGATGTGTAGTAAATTACAAACTTTGCTATTTGTTTAGGACACACGGATGCCCCTCTTATAGCCCAGTGGAAAGACCGCATCAACGAAGCCTGGGAAAACCTGCGCGAGCTGATGGAGACGCGCAAGCAGCTCCTCAATGCCTCTTACGAGCTGCACAAGTACTTCTGGGACTGTAAAGATCTGTTGAGTCGCATCCACGAGAAACAGAACTCTGTGTCGGACGATTTGGGCCGGGATTCCGGCACCATTTCTGCTCATCAGCGGAAACACGCCTCCTTCCAGCAAGATTTGATTCCCCTGGGTCAGCAGGTGGAGGGCATTCAAGAACGCGCCACGAAGCTGCTGAACGCTTACGCCGGTGATCGTGCGCGGGAGATCCAGGTCCGCGAGGCTGAGGTGGTCAATGCCTGGCGACAGCTGAACCAAATGGTGGACGTTCGGCGACAGAAGCTTTCTGATACTGGCGATCTCTTCCGGTGAGAACTGATTAAATCATGGATTGGCAGATTAGTTGGTAGGTTTCGTGGTGCTTTTAACCTGTTTGCTTTCAGCTTCTTCAACATGGTGCGTGATCTGATGTTGTGGATGGACGATGTTTCCCGTCAGATGAATACGTCGGAACGCGCCCGCGACGTCTCCGGTGTGGAACTGCTGATGAACAACCACCAGTCGCTCCGAGCGGAGGTCGACGCGCGCGATAGCAGCTTTGCCGAGTGCATCGAGTTGGGCAAAGATCTGCTGGCTCGGAATCACTACGCCAGTCCTGAAGTGAAGGACAAGCTCTTGCTCTTGACCAACACACGTGGTGGCATGATGAACCGATGGGACGAGCGCTGGGAGCATCTACAGCTCAGTAAGTCTGCTTTTCTGTTTGTCTGCCTGTCTGCCTGTCTGCCTGTCTCTGTCTATCTGCCTGTCTATCTGTTTGTCTGCCTGCCTGCCTGTCTATCTGTCTGCCTGTCTGTCTGCCTGTCTGCCTGTCTGTCTGTCTGCCTGCCTGTCTGTCTGCCTGTCTGTCTGCCTGTCTGTCTGTCTGTGTCTGCCTCTCTGGCTTTCAGTAGTTTTGGTTGTACTGACACGCTGATTAAATTTTTCCTTGTCAGTTCTGGAGGTCTACCAGTTCGCCCGTGATGCGGCTGTCGCTGAAGCGTGGTTGATTGCCCAGGAGCCGTATCTCTTCAGCCAAGAGCTCGGCGTATGTCATCCTCATGTCGCCACTTGTCCGCAATGTTTGCTCGTTTTCGCTCACCTAGAGTGTGTCCTTCTTTTCTGCAGCATTCGGTGCAGGAAGTGGAGCGGATGATTAAGAAGCACGAATCGTTCGAGAAGTCCGCGGCTGCTCAAGACGAACGCTTCCAGGCGCTGCACCATCTGACCAGGGTGAGTGTGATTTCTGGTCGTGGTGTAGTCCTTCTTTTCGGGTTTTTTGGAGCCGTGTAATGAATTTTGTTGCGGTTTAGTTGGAACTGAAAGAAATGGCGAGACGAAGGCAGACGGACGATGAGCGTCGCCGGTCGGAACAGCGGCGCATTGAAGAACTCCGCGGTGGAATTGCCGCATCTCCCGGCCGTGGCGGATCAGGGTATGTTTATGCCTTATTTATAATGAAACACATTACTGAAACACATCCTACATCTATTTTACAACTTTTTGCCTCTTTCTACAATACGCATCTTGCTTTTTAGTTCTCCCGGTCAAGGCCCAGCTCGAGGAAGCCCCGGAACACCCGGCTCTGGCGGACGCGTTTTGGGTGTTACGGAAGTGGAAGGACCCCTGTCGCCTGAACGAGGTAGGTCTACTTTACTTGCCCTTTATTTCAAGTTTCGAACATCGGGATACTGTTACAGTTCGGCAACCGGGATCGGCTACGTCACCCGGCACCAGTCGCGGAGTCACTTCACCCGGCCAAGCCGGCACTCTGCCCTCCGGCCCCGGCAGCGATGAGGGCCTCCTGTTGGAAGGACCGCTAGACCGTAAGCACGATTTGGGCCCGAACGGCTCGAAGGCGAAGGATCGCTCATGGCTCAGCCTCTACGCTGTGGTTCGCGGATCCAGAATCTTTATCTACCGGAACGAAGTGGCGTATAAAGCGGTAGGTGATATGGATGTGGCAGCTGATGTACTCACAGACTCTTTATTGCGCTTGTGCGTGTGCGGCTGACTTTGACACTACGTCTTTTGCAGGATTCTGCAAAAACGTATCATGGGGAAGAACCCATCGAACTGTCTGGGTCGGACGTCGCCAAATTCGAGCATCATGCCAAGAAGCACGCATTCCAGTTGACGCTCGCTGACGGATCGCGCTATCTATTTGACGCCCGCAATGATGTATGCTATTGCTTTTCCTGTTGATTTGCCTTTCTTTCCATATGTCTGTCTGTCTGTCTGTCTGTCTGTCTGTCTGTCTGCCTGTCTGTTTGTCTGTCTGTCTGTTTGTCTGTCTGTCTGGTGTGTCTGCCTGCCTACCTGTTTGTCTGTTTACCTCTTCCCTGCAAGAGACGACAAGTTTTGTGTACTTTCTCGTAGGAGGAGACCAACATCTGGATGGAAAACATTCGCAGCGTCAGCGGAGAGGCCTCCCCTGAAGCGCGGTCCAGCACACTGCCGGAAATGTCGAAGAGTGAAGCGAAACGCGGCAGCCTTCCTTGGCGCAAGAAGAAGTAGACCACAAGGAGACACACCCAGACGGACACCAATTCGCGGCTCTTTCCAATAGGGATCGTCTATTGGGACGGAGGATTTGCATTACTTAGTCAGCCAGTCAAACAGCCAACCGGATGCATTGAAAAACACTGCCCCCTCTTTACCATTATTACCACATTACTATTATTATTATTATTTTAGTTACAAGTTTTAGTCTACAATATTTTTGATCTTCTTATCGATGTCTGTGTGTGGGTGTCAGGAAGCTGCATTTTATCTCTCCACACCCTTCGTGCGGATGAGAGAGAAACCTGCTTTTGAATGCTACTTTGCATACACGCTTTTAAGTTTCTTTAATACCAAGGCTCTGTGTTTTTTGTCTCGCGCGCGCCGCTCTCACCTGCGACTCCGTGGAAGGCCCCATTTGTCTGACGCTCCGCCGCCGCGGTAGCTCTTTTGTGTCGGCATTCTTCGTTACGGTTCTTATCCAAGCGTCTTTGTTGTGTTTTTTTATATCTATGTCGTGGACTGTGGATTTTGCATTTGGTTTCTGGAGAGTTTCTACTAGTGCTAGTGCGACCTCTAGTGCTGCCCTCTACCCTCTCGTTTTCTCTCGTGTGATTATTGTGCGGCATTTTTTAATGGGTTTTCCCCCCTTTTTCCTCTTCTCTAAGGCAAATGTCAGAAATTTCATGAATTCATCACAACTGCAAAAAATATGTATTTCTGTACGACCAAATCTCGATGACGAAAATGTACTGGGCTCGTAATGAAGCCTAGAACTCTTTTGTTAGTAGGCTCAATTTCCGCCTACTGAACAAAGGCAGTAGGCGCAATGTCTGCCTACTGGGCAGGGCAGTAGGCGCAATGTCTGCCTACTGGGCAAGAGCAGTAGGCGCAATTTCCGCATACTGAGCAAGAGCAGTAGGCGCAATGTCTGCCTACTGAGTAAGGGCAGTAGGTGAAAGCTTGCAAGCCAAAACCATACAGTAGAGACTTCACTAGAGGACAAGCCGAGTGATAGGCTCTAACAGCCGTTGATTGAGGGATTGTCCTATGTCAAGCTTGAAGCCACTTTTGATGGCCCAACTTCCAGCCATCGCTTGCATGTTTCATAACATATATATCGATTACAGTTCAAGGAGTTCAATTCACCACTCACGTCATCGACCACTCGTGACTATGACAGGCCGCGTGACGTGGGTTGCTTGGCTGCCTGGTCTGGCCTGCCTGGTCTTATCGAAAGGGGGTGTCTCTAGCCTGATAAAAGCCAGAGCCAGGCAGGCAGGCAGGCAGACCATGCGTGCTTGCTGTGCGTTCACGCAGCGTGCTGCTTTGGTTGGCGACTGTGTATTTACACTTGCCCCTCTCTCTCTCTCTCGCAGTGCGCAGTTCTCTCTCTCTCTCGCAGTGCGCAGTTCTCTCTGTGTGTGTCTTTCTCTCTCTCGCAGTGCGCAGTTCTCTGTGCGTGTGTGTCTTTCTCTCTCTCGCAGTGCGCAGTTTTTCTTCGCGACGACCTTCTTCTGTGTTTTCCCGTGCCCTCTGTGATTGATCATCCCAAAATATACACGGTTCTTCTCCTTCCGCAAATTCCCCGTCACACACACGTGTTTGCAGTAGTCCCAGTCCTCGTTCCGGCCTCAAGCTGAAGAATCCTCAAGTACACCTTTGTCTGGCGTCTGGTATTACCAAACATGACCCCCCAATCAACGTTAATAAACGGGATGGAGACCAAAACGATCACGGCTAGCAAGTTCACGGCTAGCAAGTTCACCAGTCCCCGCGCCCGGTAAGTGTCTCAACTCTTTTAAAGAGTATGGGAAGAACATTCTTTTTTCCTATTTCATTCACAATCTCAGCTGATGAAACCGTGTGTGTTGGCACAGTAGGACCTGCGTCTCGAGACTCATAACTTTCTTGATAAAATTGTTTAGTGGGAAATTTTGCTTTCGTAATTTTTCTGAATAATAATTGTCACTTTCTCGTTCGCTGATACGATTTAAAATTTAATACGATTTAAATTAACTATATTTTGCAGTTAATTTTCAGTGTAGGCTTTCCTCCTACTAGTCGATTTTAATGGCAGGCTATCCGCACGCCAATCATGTAGAGTTGTGCGTCTTGAAACGGCTCGGTTTTGATGACGTAGCGCAGCCTATCCGTTTCAAGACTTTCATCACGTACAGGGGAGAATCTACATGGGAAATTAGATCCGGGTATTAGGCTTGGTTTACCACTGTGCCCCCGGGGCATGACGTCCTGTAGGGCAGAATGTTCTTTTTTGCTTTGAATTTCATCCGTGTATCCCCTGGAGGTCGATTGGAATCGATTTTTCCCCTTCTCAAGGTCGGCGGGATTGTTTAATCCAGGCCCCTTGTTACTTGTTGGATGGCTTTTCAAGTTTATAAAAT
>LRSR01006037.1:0-10067 GCA_001579985.1 Hypsibius dujardini | reverse complement strand
GAATCGGGATAGAGATCGCGGAGGCCGTGATGAGAGAGGCGGCGGACGCGACCGTTCCGACCGGGATCGCTCGGAAGGTGGCGACCGGGATCGTCGACGCCGTTAATGTTTTCCACTTTTTCCCACGCCGGACGTCCGTTTTCGGTCGACACACTTTTATCTAACCCCGATTTGTAATAAGGATAATCTTCTCTCTCGTTTCGGATTGTGTGCACATTGCACTTGTTTGAACTGTCGGGGAAATTAGTGGACTAGGAACAGATTTCTTGATCTGTTTTGTTGCATATTAACTGGTTTTTTTTGTGGTTGCCTAATTTGTTTGAAGAATCATGCGCGGCTTTGCGTGACTCCCAAGGATTGTTGGTCTGGTAGTGCGCCGAAGTTTCTGTCGGTCGACAGGGAAAGTGAAGTGAAAACTGATTAAACTTTACGCAGCTGGGGGCAAACGATGTGCGAAACGGGTCCACCTGGAAGCTCCTCCCACTGTAGTGTGATTAAGACTGTCAGAAGAGGCCAATCCTGGCTTTTCCAGACTGATTGAATGACGAATCTACTGTGAGTGAGTTGCGAGGAAATGTTTCAACGATAACAGGCAACGGGACTGCTGCATTTAATTCACCATCCAGAATGTGCAGTTCGATGTTACGTCAAATTACTCAATTCACGGTGGTGCACTGAAATAAATGCTCCTGCTGTCCGGCTGGATTTTCTCGCGAAATAACAACATCAAAGGAGGAAATACGGAAAGAACGCCGATTTACTTCTTCGATTTTGTCGTCTCCTTGATCCCGACGTCTTTCACTTGGACGCCTAGAGCACAAAACAACAACGTTAATAAGACCTCACCCAAAACAATGCACAAGTAAGGAGACACTCGATGGCAGAACGCACCTGGTGGAAGGGATGCGCGGAGCTTGTCGGCCTTCTCCTTGTCGTCCAGCTTGAGGGTGTAAAGGAATCGGCTGCATCGGATCTTAAATTTAACGTACTCCTTTTGCTTCTTTATCTTCACCACTGAAATGGCCAAAAGAAGCATGCGTGAGATAAAAGCGAAACGGGCTGGGGCGACCACATCGCCGAGCAGCAGACAGGAAAACAGAAACCAATCAATCAATCGATCAATCGATGGCTCTGTTAATCAAACCAGCACAGTGAATCAATCAATCAATTGCGCCAGAGTGCGTGCAGCCAATGCAGTGGCACACACACTCGTCAATCATTCAATCAACCGCAGAGTCCTCACCTTTAGCGTCTACCCTCCGGGCCAACAGGAGGAACTCCTTGATTTCCTTCACTTGTTTCGGCTGCAAGAGACAATTGAACAGGCGCATTAGATAGCCGACAATTAATCACAGTTCATTCAGGCAAATAGTCGCGGGTTGAATCGCAGGAAATAAATGTCGGCGAGCTCCTGGAATATTTCCAAATCTTCCCGCACTTCATTCAGGAGGTCCACCAAATGTCCCGCACTTACCATTCTGAATGCGGGCGATCTCCGGAGATGTGAAATAAAATTGCAGCAGGTCCTCCGCGGGATTGAGAAGCAGACAGACCGGACAGAAAATCAGAAGAGTGAATCGCGCAAAAGGTTTTCCGACTTTGCTGCGAGAGATTCGTGGTGTCTTTCTAATGGCACGCCAATAGTAGACACAACGGCGTGCCAATAGTGAGGGAGTCAGATAGGCACAACTCATGTTATTTAACATCCAACTGGGTGGTTTAACGTGAACAGACATGAACTGGGCTGGGCTGGGCTGCCGTGACTCCGTGTTCCTTGCAGCAAAGCGAACGTAAACAAAAGCGCAATGTAAAAATCATCATCGGATCTGACAACTTAATTTCTTCTCCACTTTTGCGGCGTTTGTGTGTGGTGACTTGGACTGTTTTATTAGGGCTGTCTATTTAACTTTTGGATTGAGGAGGTGAATTGCGGTGCGGCCGGGGAACGAAGTGAGTGGGGAAGAGTTTTTTTTTGGGAGAAGCGGTGAAGCGGAGGGAAGGAGAGTGACGTGGAAGAAGCGGATGCAAGTGAGCGGAGAAGTGCTGGGAAAAAAGGAAGGAAGAAAATGATCCAAGTCACAGATTTCCAAAGTAGGTGGCCCAACTGATTTCATTTAACTTAAAATGTGTGATTTGAATGGTTGTGGAAGTTTTCTTCTCAATTTTTGGTTCAGAAATCGGAATCGGTTTGGCCGGATTTGGGATCACTTTTCTCTTCCTCGGCATACTGCTCTTCTTCGACAAGGGTCTGTTGGCCATTGGAAATGTACGTTGATGAATTTTATTAGCTTTTTTCGTTGGTTGTCTGTTGAGAAATGGCTTTGGGTTGATTTTCAGATCTTATTTATCGTGGGCTTGACGTTTGTGATCGGACTGGACAGGACGTTCAAGTTCTTCTTTCAGCTCCAAAAACTCCGCGGGACGGTGGCGTTCCTCGGGGGTATTTTGATCGTGCTCGTCGGCTGGCCGTTTGTGGGCATGCTCATTGAGGGATATGGATTCGTCTCATTATTTAGGTATGCGGATGGTTTGTCGATAGTTCTCCCCGTTGATTGATCGATTGACGATTAATTGATTGATAGATCAATTGATTAATTGATTGATTGACTGATTGGTTGACTGATTGATTGACTGATTGATTGACTGATTGATTGATTGATTAATTGAGAATTAGTGAGTATCAATTTTCCTCGATTGATCGTTTGGTTCCATTGATTGATTTGCTTGTTTTGTGACGATTAGATTCCTTTCATTCTACCAAATTGATTGATTCACTGATTGAGATTACAACCAAGGGTTTTGCTCGTCTTCATTCACAGTAATTGATGTTCTCCCAATGACGACTACTATGGATGTTCTTTTGACGGATTTCTTTGTTCTTTTTTGTAGTGGCTTCTTTCCTGTGGCGCTCAGTTTTATACGGCGACTCCCCGTAATAGGAACGTTTCTCAACTTACCAGGAATAAGCAGGGTAAGCCGAACTCTTGTCTGCAGGCATCGCTCTTATTATATCAATTGTCGTGTGTTATCATCCAGGTGGTGTCAAGATACGCGGACGACTCAAGAACCGCTGTATGATGGTCACGTCGCGTGTTCCGTCCGTTCTGTTCATGCCGCCTGTTCTGAGTTTTTTTTACCGTTTTGTAGCCCTGAATCGGACACAGAACACATCTTATTCCCGCTTTGCACGACATCCCGTCACGTATTCTCGTTGCATTTGACAAGACTAATGCCTTGGTGCGTGGCTTTAGCGCAACGAAGCGACGAAAAACAGAATTATTTAGGTGTCAAGTGTTCGATGATTCTGTGGTTTTGTTACGTTTTGTTCTTGGCATCGCAATCAATTATTCCGCACGTAGGTCGCGTAGTCCCCCGGTGTTTGGATAAAGAGCAGGAACGCCTGTCTCGCTCCAAACCGAGGAGATCGTCGGACTTGTTCGCTGCTTGTTCCATACTTGTTGGTGCCGTTCTCGAACGTTAAACGCAAGTTTTAGGCTCTGTTCTAGAACTCTTTAGACTTGTTCGCGGCGTTCTTAGACTTGTTCGCGGCATTCACAGACTTGTTCGCAGCGTTCACAGACTTGTTCGCGGCGTTCACAGACTTGTTCGTCGTATTTCCCAACTTGTTCGCGGCATTTTCGGACGTGTTCGCGGTTTCCTCAGGCTTGTTCGCGATTCCATTTCAGACGTCGATTTCGCTCCAATAATGAAATGGTGAAATTCATGCGCCATTTTTCTTCCATTCTTTTCCACCGTTCTGGATTTAAATTCAAATGCAGTAGTAAAAATGCCTCCGAAAAAGCAGTTCAGCCCGGACTTCTGTCCTCTCCCCTCCATCCAAAAGCACGTCAAGGAAGTCGATCTCATCCTGGAAAGCGTCATTCTCAATCACCTCAGCGAATCCATTATTCTCTGCGGCCCGTCCGGCTGCGGTAAATCCGCCATCGTCCACGAAGCCCTCCTCCCCTACTCCACGGACAAAAAACTTCAAGCCGCTCATCAAATCGTCCACATCGATGGAGCCACGCACTGTGAACTGGGGGCATGTGTGGACGCCATTTTGTCCCAACTCCAGCCGAATAAGATTCGCTTGCGTCCCAACGGATCCGTCGTCGGGACCGCAGCGGAAAAACTGAAAGAACTAACCGATGCCCTAGCGGGGGTATCTACGCGGACAGGGAAAAAGGCGGTGGTGTTTGTGATCGACCGGCTGGAGAATTTCGTGGAGCAGAAAAACCAACTGTTGCTCTACTCGCTGTTTGACTCGGCGCGCGAACAGGACCTGCCGATTTGTGTGATCGGGCTGTCCACGGTGTTGGACGTGCTGGAAAAGATGGAGAAGCGGGTCAAGTCGCGGTTTTCGCAGCGGGTGATGACTGTGGTGGGGAATTTGTTCGCGGACGTGGGAGACTTCTCCACTGCGGTGCGGTTTATGTTGGAACGCAGGCTGCCAGATTGGCCGGAAAACGGTACGATTGATGATGGGTTTTATGAGGATCTCAGGTCTGCTTGAATGAATTTTGTCGAAGCTTGTGGGACTTGGGAGAATGGAGTGCGAGCGGTTTTTATCGGCCCCGTTTTGTGCTTTGGAAATCAATGATTGATCGATTGATCGCTTGATTCGCTATAGCATTGATTGATCGCTTGAATAGATATAGTATCGATTGATTGCTTGATTCGCTATTGTATTGATTGATCGCTTGATTCGCTATTGTATTGATTGATCGCTTGATTCGCTATAGTATTGATTGATCGCTTGATTTGCTGAATCAAGACATGACTCGTGTGTTTGACAAGTTGTCTGAATTTGCAGTTCCAGACATCGCCGCGATTGTACTTGAACCCGCCTGCATTGCCCTCGTCAACAGACTCTTCGAGTCGCGCAAGGACTGGCAGGCGGTCAACATGCTGGTCGAAATCATCGCTGCCGCGCGTGATCCCAACCTCGTGGACGTACCCGAACCCGCAACATTCTACGGCAGAGTCTCGGATTTCTTCTTCGCCGACCCCACCCAACGACTCATCCGTGACTTGCCGCATCTGCATTTAACTCTCTTACTGTGCTGCTTCGAATTTGTGGACACTCAACAGGAAGACACCTTCAATTACGTCATGATACAGGAGCTCTACGCAACTTCTACCCGGCAAAAAACGCGATCCGTCAAGTTCGGTGAGACATTCGTCCGGGGCGCTTTTTTCGAGTTGGTCGACTACGGGCTGCTACGTCCAACCACCACCAAACCGCGGAATGAACCGCAACGGTATCACAGTCTCAGTCTGGGTGTGTCCAAGTATCAGTTGCGCGGTGCGCTGAAGGAGTCCGACCTCGGGAGTCTTCCCACCGACCTCCGGCAGTGGTGTGAAGCCCATATGTGATATTGTGCGTTTAATTCCTATCTCCAGCCGAGTCTTCTTACCCGCCACTGTCGTCATTATCATCAATGGGATGCTGCTGCGGTCTGCGGAAACACTGCCGTCCGCGTTCGTTCTCCTCCTCAATCAGCCGGTTGACATCGTCCGCCGGTATCTTCAACTCCTCCCGCATCTGCAGTATCTTCCGGGCCATCTCTAGATTCTCTTCCAGCATCGCCAGCTGCCGCGATGTCTTGGCGCGGTCCTGCTGCGAGAAATGTCGGAGGGGTTTGTGGACGTCTTTGGGGGACGTCTTCGAGGACTGCGATGATGTGGGAGGGGAGTTGGGCCTGTTGTCGGACGCTGCTTCGCTTCCCGACGATGTGGACGGAGTTGGAGGGTCTTCTAGAGAATGGGGAATGAGAAACTCTGCCAGTTGTCGCTGTAGCTCTTCCGCGGACAAGGCCTCGCTATTGTCTTCCATGTCAAGGTGTGTGTGAGTGAAGGAAGCGTTTTCTTCCACACTGGCTGTCTCAATCGTTTTCGCATGAATTGCATCGCTATGGTAACGATGTTTTATATTTATAGCACACTGTTGGCGTATAGAAAATCATTTTTGGTCCTGCGGTTGTTGAGCTGAGCTAATTAACAGAAAAGAAGCCGTAAAGACTACTGTAAAAAGACCGAACAGACGAAAGTGAGCTCTGCCTGTGTCTTCAACGGTCAAGGGAGAAGCCAGTGTCTTCAGCGGTCAAGGGAGAAGCCAGTGTCTTCAACGGTCAAGGGAGAAGCCAGTGTCTTCAACGGTCAAGGGAGAAGCCCGTGCCTTCAGCGGTCAAGGGAGAAGCCCAAGTTTTTACGTTGCAAAAACAGGTTTATTTCGCGGAAGTTCGGCCGATCGTCCTCGTCGCGCTGCCAGCATTCCCGCATCAGATCGTAGATTTCCTTCGGACAGAGCGCCGGCTGGGGGAGTTCGTTTTGTTGCCGGTCGCTTTGGTAGTAATGGCCGGCGTTTTCAATCACCTGATCGTCGGCAAATTCTTCGAAGGGCTGCTCGCGAGCGAAAGTCAGGATCTCCCACAGGGTGACGGCGAAGCTCCAGACGTCGGATTTTGTGGTGAATTTGCCCTGCAAAACGTACTGAGAATTAGTCGAAGCAGACAATGCAGTGATTGCTTTAAAAATGTCTGAAGACTTGTATGTGCATCAGGAATCTGTCCGTATTTCAATGCCTCTCTGACTGGTTGTCGGTCTGTCTGTTAGTTTGTGCATCTGATTGCCTGTCCGAATGTCTGTCTGCCTACATATCTTACTGTCGGCTGGTCTTGTCTGTCTACATGTCTGACTGTCGGCTTGTCTGTCTACCTGACTGTCTACATGTCTGACTGTCGGCTTGTCTGTCTATCTGTCTACCTGCCTGTCTATACGTTTGTCTGTCTCCGTGCTTGTCAGTCTGTCCTTATGTCTTTCCTGTCAGTACAGCACATACCAGTAGAATGCTCTCCCACGCCATCCACCGAATCGGTAAAATAGCCTTGCCCTCGATGCGGTAATAGTCCCCGGCATAGAGACGGCGGCTCATACCAAAATCGGAGATTTTGATACTGAAGTTCTGTCCGACCAGGCAGTTGCGGGTCGCAAGGTCCCGGTGAACGTAGTTGAGATTCTCTAGGAACTTCATCCCCGACGCCACCTGCGTGGCCATGTAAATGAGGGTTCCGTAGTTCAGGCACTTATGTCCGAGCTGTTTCGACATCGGCGTCTCGACGACGTGCTCCTTCAGGAACTGGTTCAAGTCGCCGCACTCCATGTACTCCACCACCATGCAGAGAGGGTCTTCCATGGTGCAGACACCGAGGACTTGGATCAGGTTGGGGTCTTGTAGGGTGCTGAGAATTTCGATTTCGCGCCGGAAGTCAGTTCTGAATGAGAAGAATGAACAATGCCCGTACAGATGCACATTTTACGTGAAATACCGGTATTCAATGTTTTATGTTAAAGTGAGTGCTGATCACTCACTTGACATCAGTAGAGACGTCCGAGCGCAGCATCTTGACGGCAACTAATTTCATCAGTGTTGGAGATGTGCATCGGAATCCAGTTATGGCGGCAATGTCTTCAGCAGCACACAAGTGAACCTGGAGGATTAATCGTTGCAAATTTATGGAAGATAGAAGCAGGCAGATAGATTAGCTTGTATATAGAAAGTAGACAAGGCAGGCAGACAAACAAACAGACAGTCAGACAGACAGACAAACAGACAGACAGACAGACAGACAGACAAACAGACAGACAAACAGACAGACAGACAAACAGACAGACAGACAACAGACAAACAGACAGACAGACATAGATACATACATACGGCACAGACAGATGAACGCACCTCGCCAAATTGTCCTTCACCAATTTTCTCGATAAATTTCAAGTTCTGTCTTGGAATTTCAGGGACGGGAATAGGTTGGATCTTGCTAGTGAGAGATCCTGGCGGAGTGAATTGTCCCACTGGAAAGTCGACTTGTCGGTGGTGATGACCAAGACTTCTAGCCTTTAGGTATGGTGACTTGCCGATTTCCGGAACAGCATACTCTCGCGAGCAGAGGGAATCTAAGACAAGGGGCAGCAATGAAGCAAAAGTTTGGGAAGTTGTCCGTATAGCCTGAAATCGAGAATCTCGATTTGAGATGTTTAACATACTGTGGTACTCTTGAGCCAGAACTGTAGACAGTAGCTCCGATTGGCCGCCGCACTTGATCATAACCTCATGGGGCTCGTGGTAGATGGTGTTCTTGTCTGGCTCCTCCGAAGCGACTGATCCGTACATATTGCCACCGTTGGACTTGATGGTGTCCGCTTGGATATTTTTCAGGTCAAACGGCAAACCTTTCTCGAGGGAGAAGAAGTCCGAGTGAAATTTCGAGTGATAATGATGTTTCCGGTGCCGCAGACGGATGAGAATTACCTAAAAAAGACGCAACAGAGGGTCAGACAACAATCGCAACCCAATCCAAAATGCCTGGAGCAGTTTGCGCGTCTGTCTGTCTTCCTGCCTGCCTGTCTGTGTCTGCTTGTCTGCCTGTCTGTCTGTGTCTGCCTGCCTGGCTGCCTGTCTGTTTGTGCCTGTCTAGGTCTGCCTGTTTGTCTGTCTGCCTGTCTGTATGCTTTTCCATCATCTGTCTGCTTGTTTTTTTGTCCGAAGCACCAACGAGAAACTTCCCATCCGTCATGGTGATGCTGCTTTCTATCGATTAATCAGCAGCAATCGTACTGCTACTTGATGATGGTGTCTGTTTGTTTTACAGTGGCATCAAATTTCACATCGCATGATGATTTATGCGTTCGTTCAACTCACTCCCAGGCATATCAAGGCCAGAATGACCAAGCCGCTGACCACGCCCACGATCAATCCGACATAATCGTCCGTTGTTGTGGTCGACGGGATGACCGGCAGCAGATCGTAACGCTGGACTTTACTGCCACTGCTGCGGCTGTTGTGGTGGCCACTGCTGCTCTGCTGGTCCCCTGTGCGTGCCGCTTGCAGGGCGAAGCCCGACGGATGGAAGATGTGGAAGAATTGACCGTCCAATGTGGCGGTCGTCGACTTCGAGGCCGGCAGGAGGAGCATCTCCGGGGGCGACACTTCAGGCGTGAAATTGCCTTGTAAGGGTTCTGTATGCACATACGGGAGAGGGAAGAGTAAGATTTAAAATCTTTCCATTTCACGCACTGATGCGGAAAGAGAGGGGCCATAGAGAATAGATGGAGTATAAGAGATGTGTTTGATTCTTACCCGATTCAAAGGAGACCTCGCTGATCAACATCCAACGGGACGCAAACGTCAATATGACCTTCACGTAGCGGCCTATCCGGTGGTCCAGCTTGATGGTGATGTTACGCGCCTTCTCCATGACGGTGTCGGGGGTGTAGGAGAACTGGACGGGCTCACCGATGTAGTACTTGCCGCCGATGCTGCAGGTACAAGTTAGGAATTAGACTTTCTTCAGACCAGGCAGTTCGCTTGGCACAAAAAGGTAGACAGACAGACAGACAGACAGACAGACAGACAGGCAGGCAGGCAGACAGACAGACAGGCAGGCAGACAGACAGGCAATCAGGCACGCGCGTGAATAGAAGTTAATCAAAGATGAAGAAGAGTAACTCCGAAAGAGAAATTTCAACGATCCACTTTTACGATACAGCAATTTTAAATACGTTGACCGTCTTGCAACGGTAATGTACCACTTGGACCAATAGTAATCGATTTTTGAACAATTTTAATGGGTCCAGCGTTTGGCAGAAGGATACAATCACAGTACGGTACTGTACATAGTCGCGTGTTAGAATCGCAGCCGGCTGCCCTTCAACTGACCTGTAGTAAATGCTGGCCGTGGCGAACACCTGCACCTCTTTTGTGAACAAATTGTTGCAGTAGATGTGGAGGGCCGAGAATTTTCGCACTTTGTCGAATTTAAAGGTCAGGTCAACTTGGCCCTGCTGCGACTCATTCTTCCAGCCGACCCAGTCGTAACCCTTTTGGCCGGCAACGGCCGGATGCTCTAGCCGGAAATTGTCCGGTCCCACACGACCATCTGTTCAACACGAAAAATAATTATAAGGCTGGAAGGTTCAACGGTTCAAATTCTCTGTCATTTTCTGTGTTTGTTTACCAGTCTCGCATTGTCTGTCTGTCTGTCTGTTTATCTGTCTGTCTGTCT
>LRSR01006035.1:0-17092 GCA_001579985.1 Hypsibius dujardini | reverse complement strand
TTTGGCCGAAAGTTAGCGCTGAGCGAGTCAAGCCATTTGTCTCGATCGGTGCCTGGCTGTTATACACCAAACGAGGTAGGTGGCTTGATTCGCTCAGCGCTAACTTTTGGTCGCGTGTGTACATTTGGGACCGTGTGACGGAGGACAATCTGACGGTGGAATTTCGGCTGCACGTTTCTCGGTCGCACATTTCCACCACTTTTTTTGATTGAAGTGTTTGGCACATTTGTTTGCTCGAAAGCTCAGACACAAGTTGACATAATGCCCCGACATCGGCTACGTTGCAAGATTCACCGCCTAAAAAGTGTCCCTTCGACTTAATTGACACTGAAGAATTTCCGAGCGATGACGTTGGTCAATTCGCTTGAACAACTATGTGTCTATGTACCCTCTGATTCTCTAAGGCAAACCTTGAACACCAAAGACGAGTGTTGAATTTCACTTACAGATCCTTAAAAAGCAGGCGTAGTTGTCCATTTCGAAGAGTTCTGCAGATAGCTTTTAAGCGTTTTTCCAACCGACTTCAAAAAGGTCTCCAAGGCAAAAATGATTGAAGATCTCGTCTGCTGCTTGGTTGTGCTGTTCGTTTCCGTCCGGACTGTTCGCAGCCAGGACTTCGTTTCTTGCTTCCCGGGAGCTCCCGGTTGTTTCGTCCTCGACCGCGTCGGTTTAGCCTCGTACGATCCCAAGGGACCATTCACTTGTTCCCGTTAGTAATAGGAACCTTTTTTTGCTTCGGGAACAGATCTAACCACCGTTCCTTTGTTCCCTTTTTTGCAGAACGCAGTGGTGCATGCATGACGACCCAATGCGTAGAGGAGGGTCCCTACTACAAGACCAACGCGCCGATCCAGATGATCGGTGAGGGGAGGAATGGCTTCACGCCGCAAATCTGTCCGAACAGCGTGAGCAACGATCGGCTCATCATGAACGGAACCGTCAGGGTGGTAGATGCAAACAATCCATGCGGACGACCCACCCGCGCCATGTTGGACGTCTGGCACGCTGATCCCGAGGGAAACTACACCGACATCCGACCCAGCGCTGGGGATTATGTACGTGTTCACTCGTACACGCTCGTTTTTTGCATTCCTGCACGTCAAAATTCGTTCGTTTCTCATACGTTTGTGTTCATTTGCACATCAATTGCGTCTCGTTGTTCTTTCTTCCCTTCCACTGTTCGCTGGCTTGTTCGTCTGTTTACTTCGGTCGCTTATTCGTTCGTTCCATTATTCGTTCTTTCATTCGTCTGTCACTTCGTTCGTTCGTACGCTCATTCACTCGTCCGTTTCTTCGTTAGTCTGTGCGTTCATTCCATCATTCATTTGTTCCTTCATACCCTCATTCCTGCGTCTGTTCACTTGTGACGTTCGTTTGGTCGGTCGTTCGTTCGCTAAATTCCCTTTTCTTCTTGCACAGAAATGCCGGACACGACTCATCACAGGGGACAGCGGTTTCTACACCTATTCCACCACCATGCCTGGACGGTATGCGAGCCCAGCCTTAGGACCGGGCTTTCGAGCCGTTCACGTCCACGTCAAGGTCACGCCGTTGGACTCAAACAACAAACCGATTGGACGGACTCTGACATTGCAACAGTATTTTGCCCTCGGTAAGAAGAACGTTCCCGTTGCAATGCCTATTCAAATTTAATCGAGAAGACGTTTTAACCTTCAGATATGTACATGGGGAAAAATGACGTCTGCACCGAGTGCCGCTCCGACGATCCAACTCTGATCACCCATCTCCAACATAGTTACGACATTAAGACTTTTGATGGGGTTCATGACATTTTGCTGGCGGCGATCTTCTAAATAATATACAAAGAAGTTAAACGAACATACAAACCAGAGATGAGCAACTCCGAATCCGGAGTGTGGAGTTTTTCAACTCCATCAACACCACTCCGGAGTTTTTGGCCGGAGTTGGATTTGGGAGTGGAGTTGGAGTTGATCTGCGCGGAGTGGGATTGTTGTACTTCATCGAATTTTCGGCCTTGAGATTTCATTTGATTGATTTATTGTGGAAAAATCAAACGTGGTCAACTAAGCCATAGCCCACTTCTTGCCTGTTTTAGGGGAGTCAAGGTGGCTAGGGCCTGGAATGATAGAATAGAAATCCATCCCATACTACGTACAACAGTACGCGGTGCAGTTTGCATGTACAGTACTACAGTAGCACTACTGTAGTCTGGCACTGTAGCCTGGCACCGTAGTCTGGCATTGTAGCTGTTCAGTTTCTTATCGGAAGAATTGTGTGAAATTTTCTCGATTGAAAAGCGCTGCGATTCGAGCTTTTCCGGCCCCTGGTTCCACAACCGATATTGAACGCATTTCCAATTCGTGTAATATTATTTTCTCTGAACGTCGTCAACGAACGACTGACGCAAATTTCGAGAATCTCTTGATGTGTCGTGTGAACGCTGATTACAAATAAAAATCTATGCTCCTGTTTTTTAATAAGTTTATTTGACGGGTAAAGTGGAGTTGGAGTGGAGTTGGAGTGGGTTCTCCATCTCTGTTTTACACTAGGGGTAGAAATGTTCGTTCTTTTATAACTTAATATTAGTGATAATCAAAGCTAACTTTAATTTCTGGCTGAAAAGATGACTGAATTAAAATGAAATCTTTCAATTCTATGTTGACCAATCTAAAAACTTTCAGACAGGAAAGTGCTCTGATTGCGGGAAGGGCCCATCCGCAATTATTTGCTGACTGAATTGTCCGCAGCAGCCAGCGCTTTGAGACTCAATAAGTGCTGCGCCGCACAAAGTTTCGCCCTTCTATTTGTAATAATTTTTTAACGAAAGTGGTCTTTAATTGAAATTTTTCCCCTTCTGATACTCGTTTATCTTTTTTTTTGCCAAATTTTGCTTCAAAAGTCTGGAGACCCAGAAGCTTGTGGAAGCGGTTGAGACTTAACTTGACAGTAATCATTCGTCTGACGAAGATTTCAATCAATCGAACAAGAACTCAGACGAGTTAGCACGAACTACAGGTACGAGGTAAAGGCCGTTAACCAGGCCGCTTTTAGAAGTCATAACTTAACCAGGCCGTCAGGCCAGAAGGTGGCGCATAAGTCGTTTTTGCGAAGTCAACCCAGGGAGATAGCCTAATGGTCTCGTTGTTTATATGCTTGATTTGACCATGAGATAGAAAACTTCTCGCCAGTGTTACTTCACCATTAACTTGAATAATTAAACGATATACGCATGTAACTTTGATTAGTTAACTTGAACAAAATAAGGCTATGGAGAAACATTCGGATGTGACGGTCGTGCTCAAAACGTAAGACGCTGCAACCCAAATGATCAATGTGTTCGGAAAATTCTAAATTATAGCATGAGACATTCGATGCAAAAAATATTATACAAAATAAGGAGCTAAAAATGCACGTCTAAACCGTCGTGATGAATTGAACGAACGTGAAGTGAAAACAGATGCACAATGTTTTCATGCGCCAGAAAGGAACCGAAGTGGCGCCTCTACCGGACTACTTGCACACTTCTCCATTGAGATTCTTCTATTCCCTTTTTTGGACTCAAATTTGAACCGTGAGGCTTAGGAACGTACTAAAATGGGTCAGAGAATGTTTTCTGAATGTTTTCAAGCTATCCTTTAAGGCATGGCAGCACTACAGCGCCGGGAAATCAACGTTGAAAAAACCGGCCTGGTTAAGTTACGATTTCTAAAAGCGGCCTGGTTAACGGCCTTTACCTCGTACCACTACATCTTCCAGTGACGAATATATGGACTCGTCAGATTCTTCGACTGAGGTTACCATCCAGCTTTCAAAGACCGTACTATAACTGCTATCCCGTCGTTGGAGGAGGACTTTGTCACCTTGGAATAAGGAGAAGAAATACATCAAGACACGCATTGAAGATAGATCGGGATTTCTTACTGTGTGGGTTTTTGGATGGTACTCTTGCTGTGCTTGATCACAAGCGTAAGTTGAAAAAAGCGACTGCTTCTCCAGAAAGTCCAGATTCGGTTTATTCGGGTTACTGCGGCTCCGTCCACGCCAACCAAGTGAATAAGGAATCGAGGATGGGTTAGTAATCTGCCTCTCCGTCTGTCTGTCTGTCTGTCTGTCTGTCTGTCTGTCTGCACGACTTTATTAAAAATACTTGTGCATACGGTTTGTCTTTCCATGAAGAGTTTTCTATCTATGCATAAAAAATGGTTTTCTCATTTGAGGCGGTCACCGGGAATGTTTTTCACGGATGAGCAACAATACGTGCTGGCCGATAGCGGATGCACCAATACAGTCACCGTTGCCACCATTTTTCTGAACACCTTGTCCTCCAACATGATTTAGAAAATATTCGTTTCCGGGGACTGGCTCCTGTTTAACAGGGTAAAATCGAGATCTCACTTGCAGCAGTTAGATTTATGATGCGTTCCGACGCTTGATGGATGGATGAAACGAAAAGTATTCGAATATTCATCAATAAACAACAATTTTTAGAATTCGTTCCATTGCAGTTTTTAGTCACCATATGGCACTTTATTTAAATTGCAATTGATTAGATTTATAAAAGAAATTAGGAAGTGAGAGAGAGGTACCGAAGGGGGAGCTAAGGACTATTTTCGATAAAACATTCTGTTAATGACAATGCACGCAAGCAGTGTTGTTCGATTTCAGCGAATGCCCATAGTTCCGCCCCTTGACTTCCTAGAAGAATTCCACTCGTGCAAATTGATTCCGAATTAAATTATGAGCCACAATATGTCAAACAAAGCAAGCAAACGAGAAAAAAAACTGTTTACGGCTATATAAGAAATCTTCCAGTCATTTTACCCTTTTCAAAATTTTCACAATTGAACAGTGGCATGTCCCGAACACCATTATTTTCTAAAATTATCCTAGAGTACCAAGCTTTCAAGAAAAAATTCTGATCGCGAACTGAGGGTGGCAGAGGAAATTGATCCCTTGTTGTTGTGGGACCAACTGATTAGGAAAGTGATTATCGAGCATATTCTACATAGGATAAGGAATAAAACCGACGATACCCAGAGCTCAGTTCACAATGAAAGATGATATTGGAGGCAAACATTGTAGGCTCTTCAGATGCTAGAGAAATTATTTAAAGATTGACGCCGTTTAAACCACCCACCCGCAGAAATCTGGAACAAACGAATTTTCACAAACGAATTTTCACGTGCGTTATGTGCATGCACGAGGGTTCGCAAAACAAACATGATTTCAACAATGGTCAAATTTCCACAACGAATTTTCACGTGCGTTATGTGCATGCACGAGGGCTCGCAAAACAAACATGATTTCAACTGTGGTCAAATAGATAATCATGGTCTAACGGCAGGCCGGGAGAATGTGGATTAGGCCACCGCCCACAACCCGCCCACAGGCCGACTTGAAAAAGAGTTAGGAGACAATTTAGTCAATTAAAATCAATAAAAATAACCCATTTTTCGTTGAATTCGTTCCTGTGAAGCAAACGATTTGATCCCAATATCGTCAAGTACTCCTAAAAAATTAGGTAAACAGTCCGTTTAAATTAAATTTAGGATAGGTTACAAGTGCTCGGCTCCTAACTGTAAGGCCGGATATCATTCCGACAATGGTCTCTAACGATCAATTTTTAAATGTCCAGCTGCATCAATTTCTGATTAGAAACGAATTATTCCGCGACAGTGGAAACATGAAGTTTGAGAGATCTTTCGATGCGAAAACCAATTTGCGTCAGGAGATGTTGTTCGCTCACGTACTGCCACTATGGAAACTTGTTCCTGGAAAAATACGCAAGATTATTAAGCCGTTTTGCAAATTATATTATTAGTCAGTTCACGCAAATGAAAGCATATCAAACGCAGCATAATGTCCCTTTGCAGGGATGTTTAATCCTATTTTGCTCCTCACTCCTATTCTCCTATCCTATCCTACGCAATCCTATCTCTTAGAGACCCTCGTAAAATAGAATAGAAGAGAGATGGGAGAGGTTTCGCATAGGGGTTCAGTTCGCCCCGGAGGCGCCCGGACCCCCAAGCAAACATAACACGCCCATTCTTCATTGTCATTTCATGTCATTTGAGAGACAATACCAGGCTTATCATATGCTTTTCAAAATTTTCGGATGATTGGAATAGGATGATTGGATGATTGGATGGTTGGAATTGGATGATTGTAAATGAATTATAACGCGCTTCTCTCGTTCATGTTAAACCGGCCTCCGGCTGATTTCTCCTTTGAGCCTGTCGTTAGACCATGGTTATCTAGTTGACCATGTTTCAACCCTTATTCTGAGACTAAGATAGCAGTTTTGGAATTCGCACATTGCATTTTCCTCGAGCAATAATGATGCCGATTTTCCTCGAATCACTCCCATTAAATATTTAATTAAATTCAGTAGCGTGGGAGGGCTGCACAAAAATGGCAAGCCGCAGGCGAATGAATTTTTATGTAACACCCTCTTACTCTGGAAGACCAAAGTTTCGAAAATACAGAAATGGGGAGTAATGCACGTTTTTTTATGGTCCGAATTTTACGTAATAGAGGAAGCAAGTGCCCCCACACCTTTGATAAACTCAAAAGTGAATAAGTTTAGCACATTCTAGCAAAAAACTATGACCAAACTAAGAAAGAGTAAAATAATTAAAACAACTCAAGTGGCTCTGTTCTATATGAAATAAGAGAATCACGCACCGATCAACACGCAAGGCGTCATAGGTGGGTGGACCTTTCTAATACATTATCATAAGTTGTTTCAGGCTTAGTAATTGTAATGGCGGCACACAGTTTGTAGCAGGATAAAAAAATTCGGACATGACACAAATAATAGCGAATTTTTGTGCGAACACATATTTAATTCATAGCTGCTCAAGATAGTAAAATCACTGATGTAATAGGCAAACTAGTAAGTAACGTTGAAGACTGACAGCGAATTGCAAGTTGAATCGAAGGTAGCCTGTTCAGGAAAGATCATATTAGCTAGGTAAAATAGTGAAAGAGGGAAGGTAGGGATGTGTTCTTCACTGACCGTAATGCCAGATAAGACGCCAGTGGTGAAGGCAGGAGCGTGTCCAGTAACCGTTAGGGTCTGGGTGAAGGTGTCGGCAGTCGTGCACGATCCGACAGCTGCAGCGACGGATGCAGGAAGAGCGAGACAAGTGCCGCAATAAGCATATGTTTTGGCACCAGTCGTACATGCTGCAAGCGGGGTGGGGAGCGAGCAACAGGGATCGGGAATTGCTCCGTATTGAGTTGTGAATGCTGCTAGCTGTGTAGCAGTATAGAACGTAGAATTAAATGCCCCACTCGCAGGAGTAACACATCGGTCGTAGACGCATGGTGAATATTGGTTTCCCCTCGCAAAAGACTCGGAATCCCCAGATTGTTGGTCGTAGATATAACATTGATTGGCGTCACCAGGTCCACTAAACGCTGTCACAAAAGGGCCAGGAGCCCCGACTCCACTCGCTCCAGGACAGGGATAGGGTGGTCCTACTGCAACTCCAGCTGGGTTATTTATATCCCATTTCACTCCGCTCACCAGTAACCCAGAATTATTCGTCTACGCAAGGAAATGAAAAAAAATGACAAATCAAAGTCTCATAATGCTTTATTCACTCACTCACAGTGTAACTCAGACCAATATATGCTCCAAGGTAGGGAGTCCCAATCCCGATACAGACTGCGAAGCTTTTCGGACCAGAAATATTCATCACGCATGTGCGAATGAGCGCCTAAAAAAGTGAAATTAATTTTACGTGAAAGCGTTGCCACTTTATTTAGTCATTTACCGTGAAGAAGACCGGGTTTGAGGTCTCCAGTGTTTTCCTATTTATCAACACAGCCGAATACTCTTGCGTCACATCAATCGCCGGCCCAAACAACCCGACTTTGACGAATCCTGTAACTGAGTTATAAGAAAGATAATTTGCACTTTCGGCAGCACTAGCGGAACTGGCATTGACCACTGAAATGCTCAGGTAATAGTCCGATTGAGGTGACGGAAGCTGGAAAATATTGAATTATTAGGACATAATATTGAGCATCTCATTGAGATGGATTTGTTATTCTTACAATAAATTGTGGGCCTGGAATGATATCGCCGACTTGCGCACACCGCACGATAACGCCTGATGTTCCGCTGTTTACCAGTTGGAGTGTAGAGGTGCTGGTTGGAGCAGGTTGCGGAGCGGTTCTATTAGCGACCGGGTTCCCGCAATCATTACACGCTGAATCTTGCTGATAGGAGATTTTCTGCACATCTTCGACGGACGCTTTTAGGGCTTTACCCGCTTTGATCTGGTCAATTATCAAGTTACCGAACAAGCCGGAAAAGTTGCTATCTGTTCCAGAATCATTTACTGCCTGTAAGAAAGCAGGGGGTGCAATGAGAAGAACGAACAAAACGACGATGAAAAAAACTACGGAAATGGCCATTTTTTAATTTTCTGCGAGTGAAGTCAGTGTCAGTAATGTGTTTAGCTTTTATAGTTTCGAGACTTTGATACATTATCCTGAAATTTGTCGGCGTTGCTCTGTAGCTTCCTCTTTAATTGTTCTGTTAAAGTCCTTGAAAGAATGTTATGAAATTTCAGTTTCATCACCAATTCTTCGGGAAGCTAACGCCCGTTCGTTTGAGACGGTGATCATGACCATAGCTTGTTCACAATGTCAATAAAAAGAGAACCTCGTAAGTTCATCCCAAGCTGTAAACTTGTTGCCCTCACAGCTCTTGTGGTATTTCAAACATTTAAGACGTGCTTTCGTAATAAATAAACGAACTGCAATTGCGCGTACTAGTCGTAAGCAGGCATAAGACGACCCCCTTTCAGAAATGGAAGACGTTGCGTCAGTTTATTTCTCATACGAGTTAAATAGAAAATAATAATGCATTTCCCTACTCAATTTCTCCTTGGAACAAAATCTCATCCGTACGGAAAATATTTTTGATGTCAAATTTAGAACCCATCAAACATATGTTGTTGATGTAGATTCATTTAAGTGATGAAAATTAAAATCTAGTTTCAATGACATCACAGAATTCGAAAATTTGCCAGTTGCAGAAACACTGAAAATGTTTATTTTATTTTTGCTGTAAAGTTTTGATTTAAGAAACGGATTAAATATGAATTTTTCGGAATTGCCCCATCCGAAATTTAGTTGGAAGTCTGCTATCATTGACCAAATTAATTTCTAATAAAAACCTTGGAACTGGATTTAACTTAACTCTCTGTCGCTAGCCTAAATTTGAGTTTTTATGAAAACACATACTGTATTTCCGTTCCAGTATTTTAAAAATATTTGACGTGGAACATAATTGCTTTCATACTTCAATTGATTCCAAATTTATTTTGGGATGCGCAAGTTAGAGCAGAACCCATCAAGCAATTACCAATTATATTTCCTAAAATCGAATAAGTCAGTTTTTTCTATCGACCTCTTGGGATTGGAGAACTGCAGGGTCTGATCAGCCAACTTTCATTAGTCAAACATCCACCACATGCAAAGGTTCCTAATGGACAGACGTGGAGCTTTCAGACAGACCGTCCATCATCCAGACCAGCCTTCGGTTTTTACGACGTACCATTCATGTTTTCGACTGAATAACCATCATCAGGACCCCAAACCCCATGCCCACATACACCCAAATAACATGTGTCTCAAAAGTATCACTTTTTGAGAATAACTTTATTTACCACTATGAGCAATTTAAGTTGATACTTTGTTGCTCGCTGAAGTACCATCAGATTGTGACTAGCCGCTTGCAACAATACCTTTGCGCTGACTTCTCTAGCTGTTTTTCGAAAATAGGGTTCATATTCACCTTTTTTTCTGGTTAAAGTTAATCCGGGGGGCCTGGGGGTCTGATTCCCAGTGGGTCCCCTTGGAATTTTAAAACGTTTTCAAACATCAGTTTTTCAATCAGTCAAAATGATCAGAGAGAAAAGGCCGAATCTTTTCTAGCCCAGTGACTTCTTCGTGGGAATTCCAGAGTCCATAAGCAATCCCAAAAACACCGGAAAAAGACGAGCAAGACTAAAAGAATTTGAGTTAACGTTCATGGTGGTACTAGGTCTCGTTCATTTACGCTATTATGCATGATTGCTTCACAAACGCAGCAACAAACTTGGTTGGTGGGAGATGTCTTGGGAAATATGGTAATGATTCAAGCATACAGTCATTGCTTTAAGCCATCTAATATATACACGTACTTTAGGTTTTTCTGGAATTACAAACTTATGCAATAAAGATATGCTTGCCATTACATTCAGGTCTTGTGGGCATATTAACCAGTCAGGAAGAAGCGCTATGAATAACAAGCAAAAACAACAGGCATTCGGTGACAACACATGCCATTCAATATTTAATGTGACCAACGGCGAGACCGCTGGCTTGCTCAAATGCAGACACAGCGCTCTCGTCTCGCAATCCATTGCCACGAAAGCGAGGCTCTTTGTCGGTAGCACCATTGCCACTGGCTTTGTCGATGTGATAAAGTCGGATAATTTCATTTCCCAGAGCTTCATGGAAGTATTTCGGTTGATCGAAACACTCCCGTTCAATAGTCCTGTAATAAACACAGTCGTAAATTAATGCGCTGTTCCCCCAAATACACGTCCGCTACATTACCGGCTACGTAACCGGCTACGTAACTAGCTACACTACCCGTTACAGTGCTCGTTACACTACTCATTACAGTGCTCGTTACACAGCTTGTTACAGTGCTCGTTACACAGCTTGTTACTGTGCTCGTTACATCGATGCCCTGTACTCGGCAAAAAACTTACCGGCGGAAGAAGAGGCGTAAATTTTTCGCCATGACATTTTTCCCGGCTCGTCGGTAGTTTTTTTCGCATTGCTGATGCCTTCTTTCGGCGAAATAGACTTGAAGTTCTTCAGCAACCTACACCAAGATTCACCAATTGAAGGAGAAACACAGAGCAGATTATCGAACGATTCATCGATCTATACCAAAGAAACGCAGTCTTACCATTTTATGTGCGTTTTTTTCTTGCTTGAGTGCAACACCAAACACGGCAAAGTTGCGGAGGTCGTCCGGTCCAAAGTTGCGGAGGAGGTTCATTCGTTGTCTCGATTCTTTGCTCGTCATTTTTCGAAGGCTTTATTCATTTGTTGCTCCTTCGTGTGTTTGCTTTTTATTGGTTTGTCCGTCTGCTCATTCTTAGTTTTCTTTGTTTGATCGTTATTGACCGTCCATTTCCTATTATCGCTCATTCATTCTTCCGTTCATTTGGTCGCTTATTCGTTCGATCGTTCATTTGTTCACTTGTGGCGTTCGTTTGTTCGTTCATTCACTCGTCCGTCCGTTCGTTTGTGCGTTCGTTCCATCATTCATTCGTTCCTTCGTCTGTTCACATGGGACGTTCGTTTGATCGGTCGTTTATTTGCCAATTTCCCTTTTCTTCTCGCATAAAAATGCCGGACACGACTCATTACAGGGGACAGTGGTTTCTACACTTATTCCACCACCATGCCTGGACGTTATGCGAGCCCAGCCTCGGGACCGGGCTTCCGAGCCGTTCACGTGCACGTGAAAGTCACATCGTTAGACTCAAAACAACAAGCCGACTGGACGGACTCTAACGTTACAACAGTATTTTGCCCTCGGTAAGAAGAACTTTCCCGTTGCAATGCCTATTTAAATGTAATCCAGTAGAACTTTTAACCTTGAGATATGTACATGGGGAAAAATGACGTCTGCACCGAGTGCCGCTCCGACGATTCAACTCTGATCACCCATCTCCAACATAGTTACGATATCAAGACTTTTGATGGGGTTCATGACATTCTGCTAGCGGCAATCTTCTAAATATTATACAAAGAAGTTAAACGAACCTACAGACACACCACAGCGTACAGTACCGCATACAGTGGGGAAAATTCCGTTAGCCAAAGTCGGAACGAGGAATCGGGCTAATCCTCACCATTGACAATGCCAATCACTGTCAAAAGACGTTTCATTTTCACAAAGGGTACTGAATTCAAAGCTCGCTTAGTTTGCAGCGTTTATTTCGCTATTTCAAACTCGCTAACTTCACTGATTGTGCAGATAACCGAGGCAAGAAGCCTTTTCTCGGTTATCTGCTTGCTAATTGTGTGCACCTCTCTTCTGAGTGGTCCACGTGAGTTGAGATTAGCGAAGGAGACACAGCCAAAGGTAAATCAGCGGGTGTGTCCTCGTATAACCGTTGCAAGGACGTGCAAAACCCGGGAGATTAGTGAGTCTGAAATAGCGAAATAAACGCTGCAAAATAAGCGAGCTTTGAATGTCCTTATAATGAATTGTTGATTTGACTTCCCGCTCTGAGCCCACCGAACTCTGCTTTTCAATCCAGTCAAGACTTTTTAATCGAGTCAAGAGTTTTTAGCAAGGATATATACCCCTATGAGTCCCACCCTTCCCACCTTTCGCCTATTGTCACATTCCCACCCGTTTGAATTTAAATTTAAATTAAATTGACATAGAAATAGAATTTCTTTACCAGGTTCCTTACTTTACTGTAAAACTTAATTACCTTATATTGAACTGAAGAACTATATCAGTAAGGAGGTGAACCTGGAACACAAAGGCTCAAGGGGGCCTAAAGGGGGCCTGAAGTGGACCCCTGCTGAAAACCGTCTGACCCTCCGCTGTGGGCAGCTCGGTTTGAGTTGCAACTCAAATAAAAATTAATTAATTAATTAAAACAAAAAAATTTAGGGGAGGAACAAGTGAAACTCTTTAAAAAAAATTAATAAAAAATTAAAAGAATTAGGGGGCGGGGGGGGGAGCAAAAAACGGGCAGCTAGGGGTAACTCCGCCATTGCTGTCAGCTGCCCGCATCACTTGTTGAATCTCGTGACTGGCGACACCAGCACGTTCTTTGGTTTTTTGTGTTCAACCTAAATATTTTTCCCTCCGGAACTTCTCGAAATTTTTTGTGTTTCGTTTCTCCATCCATTTAAAATGAAATTTTCATGCTTGTTGTGAGTTTTGGAAATCTTGGGGATGTGTCAGGAATCATTTTGATGTGTTCCCGGATGCATTTACGATGGCCTCAGAGCTGTTGTTTGTGCCGATTTAGACATTGCAAAAATCAAACTGCCAACCAGCCCCGGCGCCACCATTGACCGAGTTTTTTTGAAATGCAAAATCGTGTCTGATATTTTGCATTTGGTGTTTCAATTAAGATACAGATAATTTTTTTTTGATTTTAACGTGTTTTGACAGTCGATTGATTGATTATAGGTCATTCTGCGCGGCAACAACTTTGGAAATTTTAATCTTACTGAACTACTGAACGCGTATCCCAATCTGACTGTTGTCAATCTGCGGAACAATCCATACCTGCAGTGCACCGCTCTCGAGTCTATGGATTTCATTGTGCTAACTGACCATTGCCCTTACGCTATAAGTAAGTTGTTTGAGTTGCAACTCTAACGTTTGTAAAAATCGGATTCGCTTCGGCTTTTCAACTTTACAGAGAAAGCTACTTCGACGGATAGCATCACTTCACCCATACCGACTGCTGTCTTGTCGAAGAAGGTATTTGAAGTGGTCGTTTTGCGTAGCAATGACGCCAACACCCAACAGATCAAAGAAGCGGGCAAGATGACGACGATTGGAACCCTCCGAACGTACTGTATGCTGTTGTTGGATTGGCGGCGATCATGCTGCTGGCGCACACCATGTACAAGCGCAGCAAGACGGTCAACGGAGCGTTTGTCTTGGAAGATCTCGAAATTAAGAGTCTCTAGATAACTTTAGGGTCTGCAGATGTTTGCCGTCTGGACATCTGACCGTTAACTTTTGTTTTTCCTTAGAAGTCTTTCTTTTCAAAACCAAATTCATTTTTTTTGTATTCTTTCAATTTGAAGTTTGAACGGCCAATTCTTTAGCTTCTTTCTGGTCGAGAAAAGTGAGAAAAAAGATTGAGTTGAAATCGAGTGCAGGGTGTGAGCCTCCAAAACAAAGCCAAAGCAAACAGTTGGTTAATTAAGATGACATCCGTAGTTTTTGGGGTTTGGCTGCAATTGCCTCACTGGTCGCTCGCGTGCCCAATGGACATAAAGAAGCAGACAGTAGGCCTCGCCACAAGGTCGGGGTGGATGTTTGTATGACGCTAGCTTGAATATAATTTTGGAGGGGCGGAGACTATATAAGCATTTGCGTAAGCAAGGGAAAACATTATTCAACTGCTTTTCAACATTTTTACATGCTTACCCGACATACCAAAATTATTTCACATACCGCGGCCGCTTTTCAACACTGCACAAGCCTTACGCTTCCTTTTTTGTGGTAAGGCTCAAGAAGAGTGTTCAACAGATTTAAAAATATTTACCGTACAGAAAGAAAATGTTATTTGATAAATATTTGCTAGGTGAACATTCCGGAAATGTCGAACATGTATCAGCATCAGCAGCTGACAGCGCAGAATTATCAGCAGCAGCCAAACGGGCAGCAATATAATGGGATGCAAGTAAATTGCTTGATTGCCCTCTTTACCATAATTCCAGTTGCAACTCAGACCATGGTTTAGATGCCACAGCAGCAGCAGCAGTTACAATATTTCAAGCTCCAACAAGCTCCACTGCCGCCCCTCACAGAACAAGCTATGATTGCACAGCAGTCGATTGGCAGCGCTCAGGCCAAGCACCAGCCCGTCTACCAAGCCATCAACCTCAATCATCTTCCCACCTTTGTCTCAGGCTTAAACAACAACACAACGGGGGCGCCAAGTATCAACCGTACTTGTTGACGCCTAGTTCGCGTATGCCGGCCTTCGTTTTTTTCCCGATAACCAACGGAGCCCACCTTCCTTTAGGCATAAAACATCGCGACCTCATTCTGGGTGCGGGAGCTGTCACCGTTTCCATTCAAAAGAAATTTGGTCGAGGCGGTGTTCGCCTGGCAGAATCCGGAATCGAAATCAATAAGATGAGTGAAATCTTTGGAGACGGAAAAAGACCAAAAGGTGAATTCGGAGTCAATCTCAACACGTACGACGATCTCTCTAACTTTTGCGACACTATGATCAGCGATTGCGATTTGTGGCGCAAAAACCCTGATTTGAATTTGTACATCCAACAGGTAGATTATTAGACAACAATTAGAGTTTGAGTTGGAATTCAAACCGTTTTTTGTGTGTGTGTGCAGAAGAACAACGAGATACGCGCAAATGGAGGCCAGTGCCTCAAACTGGACCTGGAAAATAACGTGGAATACGGGAGAATGCAACAACTTCTCCCGCAGTACAATTACCACGACAGTGCGGCGCCTTACACAGCAGTTCAGGCGATGAACCCGTTGCCCATCATTCAACGCGATGTTCTCATCTATCAGCCCTCACAGTTGCAGTTGCACAGTTGCATTGTCATCGAAATTCTCCTCCTCCTCTTCCTCCTCCGACAGCTCTTCATCGTACTCCATGTCGTTGTTAAAACCGCACCAGCTGGTATTGTTGATAGTCCCCGTGGCAAAGTCGTATTGGAAATTGGGGCTCTCAATGACAAAGCGGACTGATCCGAGCTCCTTGTTTTTGATGGTCTTGACCTTCTTGAAGGAGTTGCGCTGCGTATTGCACTCACCGAAAGAGTGGTACTCCTTCACTCCCGACTTGAACCATTTCTTGATGAACAGGAGCTGGTCATTCTGGTAAAGGATGGCTAAATGTCCGGTTAGATTAAGGGTATCGCGGCTCTGAAAAATAATCTTTGGAGTTGCAACCCGAACGGTCTCTACGGCCTCGAGACTTACCAGTTTGATGATTTTCCTCTGGCGACTGACCAGCCGCTCCAGGTAATCTAGACGAGCGTTATCCACCTTTTCCTGCTTCTGTGAACATCGAGAACAATGGACACTAAAATTAGAGCATGGGAAAAAATAAATTTTACAATGTTCTTCTTCTTGCTGGTACGGATAAAGCTCGCCCCCGCTTGGTTTCTTTCTTTCCGGCCGCGCTCGCTTTCTTGACCTCCATTATCTTCACTGCTGCGGCGCGTTTCTCGTCGGTGCTACAGTCGACCACTTTCCCCAGCTCAGTGAAGAGGTCGATGTTGGTGGCCAGAAGGTTGTACCGTTCCGCGTCATCCTTGTCCTCACCCGTCGGCCATATGTACTTAAACATGAAGAGCGAGGGTCGGCCATCCTTCCGGCGCGGCTGGGCCTTCTGGGAGTATTTGGCAGTTTCCCCGGATAGCCACTTGTTCAGGAAAGGTTCCACGATAGTATTGAAGAAGTCGGTGGGAAATGATGCGACCTTTGCCATTGCTTTCCAGCCACCGTCTGTGTTAATGAAATTCTGTAAAAAATCAATTATAGTTGCAACTTGAACGCCCAAATGAAAATGTGTTTACAAATGTCATATTTCGGCGTGCCAGCATGTAAACCTTGTTACAGACCTCGGACTGCACCTTGCGGTTTTTTATGTCTTCGTCTTTCTCAAGCTCCTGACAACGGCGCTTAATGCCGCGGTAAATGCGCATCTCATCGACATCGGTGTTGGTCAATTCTGCGGTTCTCATCTCCGCGAGCGCTAAGATGTCTACCTCCGTTAGCTTCATTGGAAACAACTCAGCTGCAACAGATTCGGTAATCGATCAATCAACCAGTTATTCCATCGTCCGCACGACGTTTAATCAAACAATCTACTGTAACAAAAAGGACAAATCTATTGGAAACGCTTCTTCTGAGCGTCGTCGAACGCTTTTTGGGACGCCTCCTTCTCCTTGGCGTCAGCCTCCTTCTCCTTCTCTTCCTTCTTCGTTTTGGCTGTCACCCTGCTCCTTTCTTTGTCCAGCAGCTTCCGGATATTGATGTCGGTGGTGGCAGCCGGCGAGCTGGAAGACGTGGAAGCTTGATTCAACTGTTCGGTCGGAGCAGCAGCAAAAAAAACAACGGCACACAAACCACAACAATAACCAAAACGGCAACAGCAACAGCGGCAAAAAAATGATGGCGGAGAGAGAGGTTGTGGGACGAGGGATCGAGGTGTAAATTTCGTCGGAGAGATGGGAGTACACAAAATGTTAGAAAAATCCAAAAACAAATGCAATTGATTTGGCTTGGTCTTTTGCACGCATGCGGCATCACTGCTATACAACAATGGCGGAGTAACCC
>LRSR01006033.1:0-16979 GCA_001579985.1 Hypsibius dujardini | reverse complement strand
TCAAACGTCTTTTTTTTTTGAAACATTTGATTCGGAAATTTTGACACCAACCCACTTCAAAGTCAATTTGGAATGAATTGGCATCCGCAGAATATTTTTTAGGTGTCAGGGGGCGGAGCTATGAGCTAGTTTCAATCTAGGCTTCCGAGTGACATTGCAGAAATGGCCCATAGCTCCGCCCTCTGGCATCCAAATAACATTCTGCTGATGTCAATCGAATCCAAATTGAATTTGGAGTGGAATAGTCTCAGAAATATCGGAATCAAACGTTTTTCCAAAATAGACGTTTTAAAGTGGTTGGAATCAAAAAATTGAAATTAGCATCACAGGGCAAATGCTCGGCGTAACTTTAATATAACGCTGTACATTGTACGACATACTAGGTGCTGTTCCAATTTCCGTTGCAGAGTGTAACGAGGACAATATCTTGTGTGGGGAAAGAACCTGCTATAACCCCACGAACCACGCCTGCTCCAACGGGCAAATTATCCTCTGTAAAAAGGGTCAACTACCTTGCGGTGTCGTCTGCTACAACGTTGCTAACCAAACATGTACCGCAGACCACAAGGTTGCCGTCTGTCCTGCTGGTAATGTGTTCTGCGGTAAAAACACGTGCTACGATCCTGCCAAATATACCTGTAAAGATGGCAAAATCGTGTCATGCCAATCGGGCCAACGACTTTGCGGAAAGGCCTGCTACACCACCCTTTCTCAAACCTGCGTCGAAGGTTAGATTAGCGAAGCTAGACTATAATCAAAACTAAAATAACAAGGGAATATTTACCTGTGTCAGTCTGAGATCGGGCCCAACTTTTTTTATGGATTTATACTATCGAACCATGATTTTAAAAAATATGACTGGTTTCCCACAATTCCGTTTGAGATGGAGAAAATCGGAGAAGATTCCTATTGCGGCAGCCACTTAAATGCTTTCGCAGTAGCGTTGATTGATTGATTAAACACAGTACAGTACTGCAGCGACGCGATTCTAAGGCGCTGCTGTAGCCACGCCCCCGGGCTGTTTGCTCACCACTCCGTCTGAATTGCTCTAAATATTTTATTCCAAGTATTCACCGTTAAAAATCTATTGTTTTTGTTTAAAATTCTCGAATTTGTTTTACCGAACACCGAAGAAGTACAATTTTGAAGCGCTGGTCTTTACTTCATCGATTGTCTCACAATCAGCTAGAATTCGCCAGAGCGGAAAATAGTATGTATGTATGGAATACGCAGTTTGCGTTGCGCATTAGAATCGCGTCGCTACAGTATTGTTCATTTACGAAAATGTTTCATCAGCAATCTTCTCCACTCCACCAAATCGCGAATTGGAATTTAATTATTCGGTTGATTGTCTGATGATTTTGACAGACTGGCTGCTAGAGATTTTGCAAAACTTTGTCGCTGTGGTATACCGTTGTTGTTTTATCTGTTGCGGCTGGTGTATCAATAATCTCTATTTTAACTGTTATTGGAACAGATTTGAAGATGCCAGTTACCATTTCTGTGGCCCCGACTCGTTTGTCAAATGATTTGAGCATCGACTTTTGTTTGCCTGAACCGTTAAATGGATAAACGAACAAAATATTTTTCGTAATTCAATCAGTCAACGCTATTGCGGAAGCATTAAAGTGGCTGCCGCAATAGGAATCTTCTCCGATTTTCTCCATCTCAAACGGAAATGTGGGGGACCAGTCATATTTTTTAAAATTATGGTTTGATAGTATGTATTCATAAAAAAAAGTTGGGCTCGATCTCAGATTGACACAAGTAAATATTCCCTTGTAAGCTACACCACAATTTTCAGTAACCACTTATTTTAAACAAGTTTTTTTTTCTTTCCAACTAAATTAAACATTTTGAGCATTTGAGTAATTAAGGATCCGTTTTTATTTAGATTACTAAACTAAAATTTAGTTTTACTTTCAATTCTACGAAAATTAATTTCAGTTTTATTAAATACTCTTTATTTTTGTTTGTTTGAGTTTGATAATTGAAAGTTTTAAATTCCCACTAACAGAAACTAAACAAAACAATCATAACAGCTGTTTTTTGGTATCACCAACAGTGCGGTCATCAATAAAGTAAATAAAAAAATGTTGAAAAAAGTTATCAAAAAAATTTATCAGTGAGCAAGCGAAATGTTGAGCAGTGCGCGTCAAAACCAAAGCCTGTGATTGGTCTATTCGCATTTTTCGATTTTTGACACCCGGCTGTCTTACCGCTCAGCCAAATGCGATCAGCGAATTTCCGAAATTCTCTGATCAATTTTTCTTAAAACTCCGGCTGATCAATTGTTCAAAATCATTCTTAAAAACGTTTTTGAAATTTTTTTTATTGATGGCAAACGTTGACGACCGCTCTCTCGTTATTGAGTAACAAACTATTAAGTTGAATAAATTTCAGTTTTGCCATCCCTAGGTCAGATCCGTTCCTGCCCCGCCGGAAAAGTTCTCTGTAACCCAGGGTATTGTTACGATCCTAAAAAGCACACATGTAAAGATGGGAAGTTTATTGAATGCCAACGGGGACAACTGCCGTGCGGAACGACGTGCTATAATACCGGGACACAAACGTGTGGACGGCGGAATTTGCTCTTGTCCGGCGGATAATCTTCTGCAGAAGTGGCCAGGCCTGCTACAACCCCGCCCACTATAGGTGCAAACAATGGACGAGTAGTCACGTGCAAAATTGGAGAATTGCCTTGCAATGGTGTGGTCTGATATAATCCAGACACTCATATTTGCAATAGTGGTTAGAGAGAGCAGAAAATAGCTTGGATGGTAATATTGTATATTACTGTATAATCTGGGTGAAAACACATGTTCGGTGGAACAGAACGCGCGTTAACTGCCACCAGTGTCTGATTGATTCACATAATGGAGCACAAGACTGCAATCAATTGATTGTTGATTTGACGCGCTCGGTCTTCAAAACTTGATTGTTGATTCGTCTTGCGTTTGAAAAAGAATTTCTTCCACTGATTTCTTTTAGTTTTTTACCGAAGAGTCTTTCGTGGAGGAAGTCGAGCTGGATTCTGATTTGTAATAAATAATTTTTTATGGAAATTTAATGCTTGATTAATGGATTACGGGCGTAATGCTGTAATCGTAGGGGCAGAACTTACTGACAGGCAGAAATAGGGGACGCACGGTTCACTTGCAAAAAAATGCCGAGAGAAAACGTTCTTGTTATCGGTATTCCGCAGAAGAAACTACCACAACGCGCGCCACAATACAATACATGTATAATCGGCATATACAGAGGTTAAATCACTTGATGTTCAGTTTTTAATTAATTCCCGCGTGCACAATTTCATTTCAAATTTTTCAAAAAATGCTCGATTTGAAGCCCCTGCCTCTCTATCATATGTTTAACACGTTTCGGCCAGGATCGCAAAGCGTTATTAATTTTATTTTGGTCTAAATTCGACCACACCTTTTGCATAACCCGTTTCAAACCTGCCACTGTAGTGGCAGCGTGGTCAAACAATATCTACTTAAACAGAGCATTCATACAAAAATCCTTAGTTAGCATGGAAGTTAAAATGCCTAGTAACTGCCAAAACCCAAACAAGTTATGAGCTAATATGTCGTGTAAAAAGCTATTTGGACTAGCAAATTGTACGAGCGAATCTTAAAACAACCCGGACATGGCGAAAAAACAGCTCGGATGAATCTTGCACTACAAACGTCAAACACTCTTCAACTTGTTAACGCGAAACAATACTCCAGGACACTGGAATTCGGCCTCGAGCGTGTTCAGCCAGCTGAGCGAAGGCCGTCGGGGACAAATCAATATCATCAAGCTTACAGGCCATACACTTGTCCACAATGGTCACTTTCACACTCTTCCCGTTCCCGTGCCTCACCAGAGCGCATTGTCCGCAGATCGCGGCGTTGTTGGGGTTGGCATCACGTCCATAGACTGCGGTACTGACGGCAGCCACCAGCTCGCTGTCGGAGTTGACCTTCCCGCAGGCTCCCATCCCGACATCGTAGTATGTCCGTCTCCGGCATGGACCGACCCGGGCACGCCCACAGCTGGCTGATTGCTCACTTGCTGAGTTTTGAGGGTACTGTCGTAACACTGGGATTGGAGGTACCGAGTTGGCAGAAACCCCAGTGTGATTTCGGAATTAGGCGGACGCAGGCAATTCCACCGCAGCAAGTCATGTCAGTTTTACAATTCCAACCTTCATTCCTCGAAATCGGACTCGTTGTAGCTGCAGCTTCGCACCACATCATCCAGAAACCTCACGCCCAGCTTCTCCAGGGTGACAGGACGATGCAACCGCAGCACAGCCGCAAACGGGTCGTTCTTCTGGTACGCCGCGAAGAAGTCTTCCGCGGCTTGCCGGCACGATTGGTTCTTGCGCCGTTTTACGCAGAACGCGTGGGCCTCCTCGATTCTCGCCGTAAATGAGCGATACTCTATCCGCAACGCCTGCTACAGCACGATCGTCTGCACGTCCGTCTGAATTCCGACCCGGGTTTCGCTGAGTGCGGAGTTCAAATCCGTCCGGACGTCTTGCCGCAATTGGGCATGTGCAACGAGGAAGGCTTTGTCAATCTTGGCGGTCAACTCGTTCGAGGTGAGGTCAAAATAGGCGCTGAACTTATTCTTCGCCAGAAGGGCCACCTTTTTCGTGGAGAACTGCGCTGCGTAGTACAGCGCCATCAGAGGTAATACCATATTTGCGGAATGCTAAGACTTTCTTTAAACAGATGTCAATGATCTTTTTGCAAATTTAAAAAGAGTGTCCAAGATTTTTCTAAATTAAAATGAAATCTAAACACAATTTTAGGAGGGAAATATCAACAGAGGAATTTGTTGTTTGTCAGCAAAATCTAAAAATGATTAGTAAAATTGAAAAAGAATCAGCCAGCTTGGAAGGAAACTTTTATGTATCGGTCTACAACCGGAAGTCTTTTGTGGTTAAGCTTTAGCTTGAAAAAGACACACATCTAGACCAGCTGTGACTTCGGGCAACACCGCAATTTTCGTCAGTTCAGTCAGTGATATTGTCTAACACATTTTGCAGTTGTTCTTTTCTTTTGCTTTCACGCGAAACGCGTAGGGAGACATTAAATCGTGTTCGCTTCTCTGAATTTCATCGAACCGGTTCTGTTTCCGGTGTCGTGAGGAAGGTTTGAGCTCTGCTTGACAGTGGAATTGGTGATTTATCGGTCGCCCACAGAAACATGTCATTGATGTGAAATACGTCAAACACTAGAACGAGCGTGACGTTGCTGAAACTTAATTCCAGAACAAAGCTTATACTAAATAACTTAATAACAGATAAGATATTATATTATAAGATATATAATATATATCATAAGATATTATATTATATTATTATATTATATAAGATATTATATTAATAAGATACTTATATCAGAGCTTATACTATACTTAATTCCCATAGCCTTGGCCAGTTATGGAACAACGCGTATTAGAAAATTAGCGGTCAGTTCTGTCACACATGCATGCCTTGGGCTACCTAGACTCATCATGGCGGTATACTTATAGCTATAGTTGGTGCGTCTGTACCCACCCAGCCAGAATAATACTTATACTTATACTTATAGCAGTAGCAGGTGTGTCTGCACCCACCCTGCCTGACTTACTTTTATACTTAAACTTATACTAATAGCAGTAGCAGGCGTGTATGCACTCAACCTGTCTGAAATATACTTATGCTTATATACTTATACTTATAGCAGTAGTAGGTGTGTCTGCACCCACCCTGCCTGACTTATACTCATATACTTATCCTTATACTTATACTAATAGCAGTAGCAAGTGAGTCTGCACCCACCTGCCTTACCTACACTTATACTTATATACTTATACTTATACTCATACTTATAGCATTAGCTGGCGTGTCTGCACCCTGCCTGAAATATATCTATACATATATACTTAGTGTACTAATTTAGTAATTTAGCAGACAGACAAGCAAACAGGCATACCCTTCAGGATTTTACCTGTCTATAATGATCTGTCGCTGCAAAATCGTTTAATGATTTTCCAGACACAAAAGTGTAACTTACAAGGGGAAGCAAACGGTAGCTGACACGCCGATCTGTCTGAATTTTTTGTTTCAAATAATGGACTAAATTAATAGATTTTAGCAAAAAAATTTCATCTTCAAACGAGCTCTGATTTGAGCGGGAGAAAATTCGGAATTTCCCCGATGGCTCTGCGGGTTTCCTATTCAATTCAACCATTGATTGTTTCATTTATGCTCTAGCAAAATTCAATTTAATTTTTTTTACCACTCTAACCCTCACATACGTCGTTTTTTGAAAACGTTCGATTCAAAGATTTTTAACACTCTTCCACTCCAAATTCGATTTGGATTCGATTGACATCAGCAGAATCTTTTTTGGATGCCAGGGGGCGGAGCTATGGGTTAGTTTTAGTTTAAGCTTCCGATTGACGTTGCAGAAATAACTCATAGTCCGCCCCCTGGCATCTAAAAAAGATTCTGCAAATGTCAATCGTGTATAAGTATAAAATAGAAGTACAAGCTAACAATAGAAGTAGTATAGGTTATAAATAGTTTGCTCTGTACATGTAATCACGTTCAAATATAAGTATAAGTAAATACAGATACATGTACACAGTCAAATAGCAGCTAAGTTCATTAGCAAGTATAGAAAGTATCTAAGTACACAGAAGTTTAGAGAACAATGTCTCCCACAAACAGGCATTCACCCTAGCTCAAAACAGGTCTTTAACTTAGAATACGATCAGCGAGCCCTTGATTATCCTTATTGCACCGTCGTTGGTGAAACCCCGTAGCTCCCCGAAACTCCAAACTTCTGGTCTGGTGGACGGCATTGAAAATGACCTCTGAGGACCGAATCCGCTGACCCGTTTTGCATTATCCTTGAAGTACGGCGTGTCTGCTACAATTTTTGCTCGCGTGGTTAGCCAGGATTTGGAGGGGAAGGTGCGGAAAAAGTGCCGTGTTTATGCCCTCTCGAACAAGCAGGCTAAACAACGGCTGGACCGAGGCCTAAGGTTCCTGCGCTACAGCAGCGGCCGGAAGTGAAAGAATAATATTACCATTGATGAGGCCTGGGTGTATCTGACGGACGTTAACGGGATCTGAAAAATTTATTATGAGTTTCGGAAAGAAAGGAGTCCGAAAAGTTGGACCAAATTCTGGAAGGAATCTCACCCTCAGGGCGTCATGTTTGTGGCCGGTGTTTACTCCCGTGGATAAACCGCGATCCGCTTCGGCAAACCCGGAGCGAAGATCAACTACATCCAACATGTTATGAAGCTACTTTTCAAGAACGACATTCGGAAACTATTTCCGGGAGAGCTTATCAACAAGGTCGTCTTCCACCATGACAGTGCTCCAGCGCACTCTTCCGGAATCACCGTAGAATGGCTTCGAAATTCCGGAATTCATTCCGAAAGAGCACTGGATGGGCAATAGCCCTGACCTGGCTCCCATGGATTTTTGTGTGAACGGTCTGTTTAAGTGGAAATTGTTTGACCACGCTGCCACTACAATGGCAGGTTTGAAACGGGTTATGTGAAAGGTGTGGTCGAATTTGGACCAAATTAAAATTAATAACGCTTTGCAATTGTGGCCAAAACGTGTTAAACTCATGATAGAGAGGCAGGGGTTTCAAATTGAGCATGTTTTAAAAAAATCGAACTGAAATTGTGCACACTGGAATTAATAAAAAAACTGCGTACCATTAAGTGGTTAACCCTCTGTATACAGAAAAATGGTATTTAAAGTATTTAATGTGTATTAGGTATGTTAGTATACCACAGGCGGCGCGACTGAGTTTGGAAAGTTTTATCTCAGAACTGGCCAGTAGTCCACAAATTGACTGGGCAGTTACAGCGCACACTCTCATGGAATCTTTTGAACTGGAAGAGCAGACCCGCTTATAATCGTAACTAGAAAACAGTTATACTTCGTGGAGAAAAAGTTTCATTTTGTAGAATTGATTACGATCCCCCTACACCTTAACACTACAACGTTGCCTTAGAACGGTGCGACTGGTGGGGTAAACTTGATGGGGATAACTGCGGGTGGCATAGCCGTTCAGGAAGTTTTCTATGCATACGAGAATTGGGAAACAGTAAAACTGCATGCAGTACTGCCCGCTGTGATAGGGGGAAGTCCCCGACGGTTTGGTCTCAATGCTAGTTAAGGTGAAGGCCTCATCCCGGCACTGGCTGGGCACGGTGCTCCTGAAGTGTGATGTCCCTCCTGCGGTCCTTGACCATGTCGAGGCTTGGCCAGTTATGAAATAGGGCCTACTTAAAACCTAGCGGATAGTTGCGCAACAAGTCATAACAGTAGAATACCTTGTCAAATTCTTACGTCATTATGTCATTATATCATTATAGTATGATATAGCCGGCTCAGCATACCCTGTCAGATGTTTGTGTCATTGTGTCATTATGTCATTACGGTGTGACATATGCTAATCTAGCATACCCTGTCATATACTTATGTCATTGTGTCATATTATTACGGTATGATATATGCTAGCCGAGCATACCCTGTAAGACACTCATGCCATTGTGTCATTATGGCATGCGCTGCCCACTAAAAAGTATACAGACGCACTAAGGAACGAATAACGGTTACGTAAGCTAACGCATTGGCTAACGCACAGTTATACTGCCTGAAAATAATCAGGGCGGACCGACTGACGGACAGACGGTGGGACGCCCACCTGGCGGACCCATACCGGAAACACACTACTGACGGATGAACAGAAGCGATTGCGGGCGTAGGCGGATGGATGGCGGAACGGACTACTTCTCAGATAAATAGCACAAGTAAGCTACTAATGGACGGAGAAACGGACAGAAGGACAGATGGGCAAACTGCCTGACGAACAAAGGAAAGGGCAAAAAACGGATGGGCGGTTAAGTGACGGATGTCAGAACGAAGCATCTTTGCACTCAATAATGATTGGCTGAATGGACGCACAGTCGGATGGAAGAACAGTCGGACGGTCGGACAGATAAATTTATGTTGGACAAGCCGACCGACGGACGGACGAACAATGGGACCGTCAGGCGAACGAACGGGCGGATGGACGGACGGGAATACGCACTCCCCGGTGATCGAGGGGACCGCGGACAGATGGGCGGCTGTACGTGCGGATTGTCGGATGGACAAAAGACTGGGCGGACGGTCCTACAGATGAACGGATTTAAACATGAGCAATCGGGTGAACGCATAAACTGAAAAACGGGCTGACAGACGGACGTTGAGACGGATGATCTGGCAAACACATGCCTATAGCAAACTTCGAAGGAACAAACCGACAAGGCTTAATGACACAAACTTTCGATAGGGCATGCTAGGTTAGCATATGTCATACCGCAGTGACATAATGACACGATGACATGAGTATTTGACAGTGTATACTAGGTAGCATATATCATACTGTAATGACAAAATAAAACAATGTTAGGTCTACCAACCGTCAGTTGGATAGTTAACAAGTTTATTAGACTGATAGTAAAGACCGTTAGAGAAATAAACTGGAAGAAAGGAAAGAAGAAGTAGAACTGCCGTAGAAATAATAAAACACATTATTATATAGTAAAGTTTTAACTATAGAAATGAAGGTAAATGGCACATACATCAGAATAGGGTTAATAGAGTGGACAGAGTTACAAACTAAGTATAATACTCGTGAGTTAAAGAACTATCATGATTGGATATGGGGACTTGTTGGGCGTGTCCAACAACAATGACATAAGTATCTGACAGGGTATGCTAGATTAGCATATGTCATTCCGTAATGACATAATGACATTACGACACAATGACATATATTTTGCCACGATTTAATTTAGAGAACATCCACCTTAGAAAGATATTTCGCGGCGTCATTACTTAATTACTTAATTACGTCATTATGTCAATATCAATGTATTTGTGTTACTATTGACATAATGACATTTGATTTTCATATTCAGTATTAACAGTAGCCATCTGCAATGGTAGTGAAATATGGCAATCTGATTAACCGCGTCGTTTATGGGCGGCTTAAAAAGGCTGCTTAAAAACTCATAGCAAAAAATCATTGCGCTTACAATTTTTGCGAAAGCAGAAATCAAACAGTTAAGTTAGACGATAGTTAGACACTTCGACAGTTAGATTACGCTGTGAAAAAATGAAGAAAACTGAACATATCCTTCCGGCCAACAAAGTACTTAAACAAAGAAGGCTATGAAGTGTAACCAAACCAATTTTCAGGCCGTACAAATGAATAAAAAACAAACTAAAATATGTACACTGGTTATGGTAAAACAGTTAACTAAATGTCTTTCGCAATGCCGAAGCTCTAGCGAGGTTTTAGTAGGAACTCGGTGACAATAACCTCGGCAACAGAGTGTAACATGTGGGCGGGAGACGCGGACGACCCCCTCGCAAATCAGTTGACATCACATTGAGGGGGCGCTATTTTCATCTCAGCAGTGATATCTGATAGGTTAAAATTCGTTGATAAAGCAGGTTCCTCCAAGCCGTAGCAGGCCGATGGCAGGTCGGTATACGGCTCAATGACGAGAACGGATTGTTCTGTCAGATTCCTTGACGGTTGGAAGGGTCCCTTCTCCTCATACTGCTCGTCCCAGTTGTCGTAATTCAAGATGATCCGATCCCGTCTGCCAGCGGAATCGCCAAGCTCGATGTCACTCCCATCCTTCGGGGCGTCTTGGCTGACCAAATCCATCGTGGAAAATTCCAGCTGTTCGCAAGGATAATCAGCAAGTACACGCGATTCTTCCTCGTTTGAGAAATCAAAGAGCGAATTTCTATCAGCCTCTGAGACAGAAGTTGGCATGGCTGTACTGTAACTGGAACTGAATTGTCGTTATGTCGCTGTAGCTTCAGTACCTTTCACAGAAGAAAGCAGAGTGCTTTGCTTCTTTGGGTTCGGAGATGCCTTAGTGAGAGTACTCAAGGACATAGAACGTTTCCGCTCACCAGAATCCCGAACGGGCGTTCGTTTGAGAGTTGCTGACCGCTTTGGAGGATCCTCGACTGGTGTAGAGAGAAAGGAGCCCGTCCGTTTCTGTGATGCTCTTGTAAGGCCGTTGTCGTCATCATCGGAACTCACATAACCCCAGTCTACCCGATTGCCCACACTGACGTCGTAACGTCTGATGACAGCAAATTCCGGCAATTCTCGCAGAGAACGGTGTCGCGAAAGAATGCCGACGTAATGCGCAAATTGCCGTTTGCCCAGCAGCATGATGCAAAGAGATCTCCTTCCAGAGGTCTGGTACTTCTCCGCCGGAAAAAACGCCTAATGCGGACACTCGCTCTCATGAGCAGCTCGGGCCAACGTCTGAAAGTTATATAACTAAGAACGGCCGGACAAGTGGAAGAAGAAAACATGACACACCTGAAAGAGGTTAAGGTTGTCATGAAACCGAGGATCCGCTCGGTTGATAGGTCCGTACACAAAGATTTTTCGCTGCGCAGCGAGTGCAATAGACTTAATGTTGTAAGCATTTCCCCATCCGTTGTCAAAGGTAGGAGAAACGTTGGAGTATAAATATAAGTATAAATATAAGTATAAGTATAATTCAGGTAGGGTGGGTGCAGACACTGCTATAAGTATAAGTATAAGTCAGGCAGGATGGGTACAGACACACCTACTACTGTTACACCTATATTTTATTCAGCATATAAAGGCAACTCGGTCGCAAATGACGGGGACCGCCCAGATGACAATTAAGCTATTTCCGACTCAGAACAGACAGGCTCCCAAGAAGCGGAGCAGCTTTATTAACCTAAGATATCGGGAGCGAAAGATCTGAAGAATCGGTATGCTTCATATGCTGATTGGGAAACTGACTTTCTGCCATTTCAGAAGAAGTCATTCCAGACTTTTGTAGTGGACGACTCACAACGAATCAGTAAAAACCACAAGCTACTCGGGACTCTGCAGTACAAGAAGATCGTGTATCACTGCGTCCACCACGCCAGCTACAAAGCGATGCGAACCGCTAAAACAATCCTTTAGTCTCGTAATGTTTAATTTTATCTGTAATAAATCAAGAACAGCCAACCGTTCCATTATTCAACTTTATTCAAATTAAAAAACGAAAAGGATGAGTCTATGATGAAAGGGTGGGAAAAGGGTGAGACTATAATAAAAGGGTGGGATAAGGCTGAGGCAATAGTGGTACCCATTAAATAATGGTTTAAGTTAGGGTACTGATTGGTAACAAACACGTACAGTAAAACTCGTCTAATGTAAACCTTGAAGGATTGAGGTCCTTCAACAGCTGAAATTTCTGGACAAGAATTAGCTCTTTGTCGGCCTTTTACTTTCAACGATCGACGCCATTTTATTTCCATTCTCTGGGAATGTTTCGACAGCTTGATCGCTGCAGTTGCGCGGGAGTTCGTCGCGATACCATCAAATGAATAATATGATACAATCACAAAAACACATGAACATTCGTCAGTCGCGCGCCCAACCGGACGTAGGAGCTTTCGTGGTCAAAGTGTAGCAGACATTAAAGGAGCGCCTGCTCAGTCCTCCGACTTTCACGTGCAATCGCTGCGCCCACAATCAGTCATCTTGTTCTACTTTCATCAGTGTACAGTAATTCATAGCGCAAATCGGGGGGATGACTGGTTTGATAAAGACCTTATAGCAACAGATGAAATTATGTTCGGAAATGGTCGAGCACTATTGTGCATACTCGCCTTTGGCGTGATTGCTCCAGGTAAGTGACGAAAATGTGTGACTTTATGGCCAATTTTACTGACAAGAGAACATTTACCAGTGCAAATCTCCGATCGTGATTAAATTTTTTCTTGAATAGCATCTCCCCTACTCCCCTAACATAATTTTTCAAAATTTGACTCGCGGCAAAGAGCCCCCCGTTCAACGGGGGGCTCTTTGCAATCTCAATTTGCGCACGTACATTGCAATGACCATGAGCGCTTGATTGAATGATCGAATGAGCGCTTGATTGACGGCAAGTTACGGCACGTACCAAACCATGTGCTGTGCTCGTGTGCTGTGCGCGTGCGCTGTGCTGGTTGTGTATTCAAGTACTAATACAACATTTTATAACAAAATTGGACAAAAAACAAAAAAACTTTGAAGTAGCTAAATGTAGCTAATGAGAAACCAGAGGGCGGAACTATAGCGTTTTGATTGGTCGTTTGATCCGGTCGATAGGTCTACCGATTGATTGCTTGATTGATTCAATGTGCAGCAGTATCAGCGCAACCGTTCTCTTGTGGCTATAAACCCATGAATAATGGGTCACCGTCCGAGGGCTCGCTCGCTCACCCACCCTGGGCGCCCCATCACTCACGAGAACCTGAATCAGATATGCCATTTAAAACCCATCGCCAGTGGCGTCATTCGAAACCCATCAAAACCCTTAAGAAAATCCATCTTCAAATGTTGCCATTGAAACTCATCCCCTTCGCGGCGGCTCGTTTCGCTCGCTTGCACTCAGGTCAGTGCTCAAGCTCACAATCGTTTCGGCTAACCGATGCTTCATGGATTGACACCGTAACGGTATTAGCGCTTCCGTAAAATACTATTTGGATCAAAAAATTTCAAAATTATTGTAATCTGGTACTTTGACTAAACGACCATTCGAAACGCTGTAGCTCTGCCCCCTGACCTCCGATCCGAATTCAGCTAATGCTAGTCGAATCAGAATAATGTTTTGAGTCAGAAATAATTAAAATTCCTAAAACCTGAATACTGTCCCTAAACTAGGAGGTAACCCGGAGACGACCCTCGTCCGGCGCACCAGCGTGGTCAGCATCCAGCATAACGACGAACACATCTGCAGTGGTACTCTCATCACGAAAGAGCTCGTGCTAACCGCGGCCAGCTGCTTCTTCGACCAGGTTTGGGATCGAATACCGCAGGACGAGCTGAGAGTTGCCATCGGTGTAGACGTACTCAGAGACTTCCATGGAGACAAGAGCACCACGGTCAAGGGCATCAAGCTGCACCCGTCCTTCGTGCCGCGCAACATAGCTAATCGTACGGGCGACCTTGCCATCCTAGAAATGGACCAGTCGGTTAACGCCTTTCCGGAGAGTGTTAAACGGACCGTGGAGATTGCCAGCAGGCCGCCACGTCCGAACGTGCCGATTGAGGCCACTGCATCGCTGTACTTACTGGAGTGGAAATTTGGCGGGAACGCCGAGGAAGAGGGAATACCCCCAGAGCTTCCCAATTCCACACCGATGACCTACCAGTCAATTGCTGAGTGCCAGCATGACGTGGGTAGTAAATATCAGGTCAATTCAAAGGTGATCTGCACGCGTGGAGATAATACGGGATTTTGTTCACGGGAGGAATCAACGGTGAGTTTTGGATGTATCTGATGTGTTAGCCTATACTTATGAGTACCAATCGAACACAAGCGGAAGAACCTAATATTGTAACGCCGAAATCATACCACTGATTCTCGAGCTTCCGAACAACTCCAGCATATCTAAGCATGCCAGGGCTTTAAAGGAACACATTTTGTGTCACTCACACGATGTACACTTTTTGTTGCAAAATCGATCACCAAGTCGGACCTCATGAGAAAACTATTTCCAATGAGAAGAGATCGACCGAAACCATCCACGACTAACAATTCAACACGACGCGTGCAATCTGCTACCGTGACATCACAGACAACAATACCGCATGGTTGGACCAACCTAACCCCTACCCCCTTAATCGGAACTCCTGAATAGGGCAAGACACTAATTTTCAATTGTTCCACCAAATTTGAATGAATTAAACAAATTGCGGCACCAGAATCAATGACAGCTTTGACAAGAGCATTAGCAATTTTCACTTCACAAGTTATGGGTCCGTACTGTGCATTAGAATCGACCTTTCTTTGACTGATTTCATCTTTCAATAAAGGAAAAACATAAAATGGATTGAGGGAAAAATGTGGAGTATCTCCTCCCTCATTTAGAGGTATTCTCTTTCGTTTCCCGGATCACTGTTCGTACCTTGACCACTGGCACCCGCACCAGCACGCTTAGCAACACGTTCCTTAGCATCTCGCATTGCGCGCTTTCGGTCGAAGCACCGAAACTCCGAGTGTCCGGCTATTCCACAAAAACTGCAGGAGGAGCCCCCGGTCTCCGTACGCTGCTCATATCCAAATCCGCCGGACGGCCCGGAACCATCGCCGGAGTTTCCGTTGTAGCCGCCCGCGCCATAATTCCCGTTGTAGCCACTCGAGCCGTAATTGCCGTTGTAGCCACTTGGGTTACTCCCGTAGCTTTGACCACCGCAACCGCCACCACGACCTCCCCGGCCACCCCGGCCATTGGATCGATGGCCGCGGAATCCACCACCGCGACCAATACGCCCACGACCACCGCCTCGAACAAAGGTCTGAGTGGTAAATACAGCCGGACTTTGAACGTTTAGTTCTAGTGCACGCTGCACTTCCTGTCGAACAAGGGACTGCCAATCACCCACGCCGGCGGGACCAGGTGGAGGAGTGGGCATTGGCGGAGCGTCCATTGTAGCGTCAGCTGTTGGGACAGGTTGCGCGGTCGGTTCAACATTAGATTGCAGGAGGGAACGAAGTTGCGCTTTACAACTCAGGATACTTTCCCCAAGATAAACCACCGTTTCTTTCAGCTGTTCGTAGTCATTCGCCTCAACGTCGATGGACTCTTCCTGCACGGCAGGGGACACTTCCATAGGCACAGACATGTTAGCCTATACTTATGAGTACCAATCGAACACAAGCGGAAGAATCTATTATTGTAACGCCGAAATCATACCACTGATTCTCGAGCTTCCGAACAACTCCAGCATATCTCAGTATAAAGAGAACGTGTATATACACAATACGAGTAGAGTACGAGTACATGAATCACCGTAAAACACTGACTAAAGAATCACCACAACCAATCACAACGGATTACACGTACTAACATAGCATATCGATACACATTTATGCAGTAACAAAAATAGAGACAAAATACCTGATTCATTCACTAAAATTGAATGGCTGTGAGAATCAATATTTTGGCCGAAAACGTCTATTCAATATGAATGTCGGTTTGTTAAGACATTTGAACACAAAGCGTTGCTGAAAGGTATCGCTATAAATTATCATTGGTTAAGGTAGGAAATCAAAGTTAAAATAAGATTCTGAAATGGCAGTATTTCATTTTCACTTTAATAGTCTACGCCAACCTGAATAGCTTCCATGAATATCGGTTCAACTAACATCGGTTCCATACGCAACTGAAAGACACCGGCAGCTTATTTCTTTTTGCAATGCATAGCCTGATTTGGGAAGCCCCTTGATGGTTTACCAAGACAACGGCAGAGGCATCGCGAAGTCCGTAGTCGTCGGGGTTTACTTTCTAGCTGGCCTCCGGTAAGTTAATGAGGTTACTGAAAAGGTATCGCGCTTCTTTTGAATATCCTAAAAGCGTAACAATAATGTCTTTGTGGCTATATTATGTAGGTGCAAGCACTATGACGGTTGGGGCACAGTGATATATTCCCGAGTGGCGTCATTCGTTCGTGACTTCATTGAACCGGAGGAGAATCGAGTGCGCGAAATTGAAGGTTGGATAAAGAACACTTAGTTAATTTAAAAGAGACACCAACGCTCCATTGATTGACGTACGAGAGAATAAACTTCAAATTAGCTTCTGAATATCTCGAAATCAACAGTATTCCCCTGCCTCGAATAATTATTTTGAATCCAGATAAAAATTCACTCTAAACATACAATGATTTTCGACAAGAAACCTGACAACACTGCCAGTTTAAAATTTCGCGACGGGCGGAGCGGCTATCCAACGTTAATAAAGTGCCCCCCAGAAAATAGACCACTGAACGAGAATCAGAACGAGAGTCTATAGCTACCCCGCAATAACTTCGTCGGAAAAAAAAGTCTCATTTTGTAGATTTGCATCTACGATCTCCGGACAGCTTAATACTACG
>LRSR01006031.1:0-23130 GCA_001579985.1 Hypsibius dujardini | reverse complement strand
CGACCTAGATGGGCTTAATATTCCCCAAGCCAACCTCAATTCGCCACGTAAAAAACTATTCTAGTTCATTAGACACTACAATCATATTCCTTTAACTCGTTTAGGTAAATAGGTCTCCAATTTATAAAATTGTTTTACGCTTCAGTAGAGGCTCATTTTAACTGCCCGTGCCAGTGCCTGGGCAAATCTCCTTTCCCCTAAAAAGAGTTCTCATTATTTTGCAGATTCAAACTTGTCATGTTTCCGTTCAAAATGCAATATTCAACGGGGAATTAGGAGTGGCAACCGCTGCGAAACGTATAATTTACTTTTTGAGGGGGGAGGCAGTTTGGCTTCCAAAACTTAATTTAAAGTGTAAACTTACTAGCAATTTAAAGTGCCTCCCCACCAAGCCATCGAGTTAATTAAGTGAGGGTAGTTGCCGCAGTTCCCCCCCCCCCCGAACGCCTCTTTATACCTCCGGCAATATTTATGGTTTAGAGTTCCATTTTCATATTTTTAAGCATAAAAAACAATTTTTTTGGGGGACGTCGCCCACTCAGTGCCATGCGCCGACACCTGAAGCCTAATCTCGACAAGCCCCAACTATTAAGCCATGCCTATCTGCATTTCTCTGCTACAGTTTGAAGCGTGATTAGTTGTTAGCGCACAAGAGTTATTAATGTACAATCAGCTAGTAAAAACACTTGGCTCTCACTTTGTACGGTGTTTCGTAACGCAAAGGGCTGCTGTTAACACCTGCCACTCAGGAAGAATTGAGCCTCTGCAGACGTGGTTCCCCCTCTGAAGGCTGACCATGAAGGAATGGCGGTGTGGTTGAGCTTCCACGCCAGCTGAAAGCGGAATGCTCTAATTCAATACCAATAACATAAAAGTAATATAAAAGTCAGAAGTATTTATTATATGTGATAATAGTAATGATTATAATTAATAATAATAGTAAGCTATAATAATAATAGTAATGATGATGGTAATTAGTAATAATAATGAATAATGTAACGTAATTAAATATATAATGTAAATATTTATATACTTAATTATTTAGTAATGATTAGTAAGAAGTAATACAAGTAGTGTAATATATAGCGTGAAACACAATTTCAGCTTCTCAAACTGTGAAAAAAACCTTCGATCTAATTATTCGTTTTTAATTAGTCCTGAACAATTAAATTGATCACTGCTGGATCATCGGCAGCGAAAGGTAGGCTATAGCTGTCGACGATCGCTAATTGCGATGTGCGTTTGTCGTGAGAAACTGCCCTATTTTTAGACGAGGCCTAGTTATTGTTCCTCCTTCTAGCAGCTGCGGCGTGCGAGGCGACGAAAATGACTATAACCAAAAATGACAAAGACAAATACAAAATGACACATACATTTGATAAAAGGAAATTTGACGATTATTTTCCGCGAAAAAAAATGGGAATTCGTACCCGGTAGGCCGAACAACCCGAGGAGCATACGTGCGCAAGTCCTCAACTGATCCATCTTGATTTGATCGGGGAAAGCAGAAGAGTGTATTTGTGTAGACTAAAATATAACTGGAAGTTGATGGGCTACATTCGTCGAGCTACAAAAGTAGAGCTCAACAGTACATTAAGTGGTTAAACGAATTCAGCTAGACCAGCAAAAGATACTTTTTGTCGACTGCCGGCGGCGCGAGTAGCAGCGACATCAGCACCGCCGCATAAATCTTAACTGTTCAACGCAACTGTTTGTCTGCCTGTCTGCCTGACTATCTATCTGGCTGTCTGTCTGCATGTAGGTGTGTCTGTCTATCTGCCTGTTTTTCTTTTTGTCTCTCTGTCTGTTTGTCCGTTTGCCCGTCTTTCTGTCTGTCTGCCTGACTATCTGTCAGTCTGACTGTCTGCCTGTATGTGTGTCTGTCTATCTGCCTATTTTTCTGTCTGTCTGTCTGTCTGTCTGTTTGTTTGTCTGTCTGTTTGGCTGTCTGCTTGCTTGTTCATCTGTCTGTCTGTCCGTTTGTTTGTTTTTCTGTTTAATTTTTCGCTCACTAATTGTCTGTAATTTCACATGAAGACAGGTCGAACTTCTCCAAATCACGTAACATGAGGGTGCGTGAGAGTTTGAACCCGAAATCAAATGATACCATCATTCGTCACAACAACTCAAGCGTGTGCCGCACCGATACTTCTCAATGTCATCCGCAAACTGCAAGGGAAGAATTATCATGAGAAGACGTTTTTCGTCATTATCAGTTGCCGACTGTGTCTTATTCACAAGGTGTATGAAACAACGGAAATGACAAGCAGGGAATAAGTGCTCAACTTCTGTATAGGGCGGCTTAGGCAAAAAGATCCCTCCCCTTCATTTCCCCTCGTTTCGGCTATATTTAATTTTACGAGTGCTGACTTAAGTCCCTTTGAATGATTACAGAGCATAACGAACCTGATAAATTTGGAAATCCCATTAGTTCCTCAATATCCAGGTATAAATACTTCGCCGTTCTGACTTCGGTCATGCAAATGCTGTGACCAAAACTCAAGAGTAATAAAAGGGCGTTTAGTTTCTTTCGTTCAAAACTCATAATGAACCCACTCTCTACCAATAAAGCAGCCTAGAGAAGGGGAAGAAGGGAGGGGAACTTGTAGCATAAGCCGTGTCGAGCGGGTGGAGGGGAAGACGGAGCGAGACCGACCGGAGCTGGTAATGAACCAACTCTCTACCAATAAAGCGGCCTAGAGAACTCAGAACTAATCAGAATCGGGAGATTCAACTAACAGTTTTTCTTCCTTAGTTCATGGAATGGGTTCACTGACAAGCAGTACGGAAGAATACGTGATTGGTTCTGCAGTTCTGTTCGCGTACAGGCTGCGATGGCACTGGTAGAATACTCGAGCAAAGTACAGCTCAACCCGGATTTAATCACTTGAGCACGATAAAAGTGTTCCTCGATTTGACATCCGAACCATCCGAATTGCTCTCAAATCAGTTCTAATCGCATATAACTATATCGATTACTTTCTGCGAGGGACCATGTTAACTTTCTCCGAGTAATAAAAAAGATGAAAATGTTTTGGATAATGCCCCTGCTGCTGTTTACGTGTGTATTCACCAAAACCGGTAAGCGTTTCTAGACCAAAAAATCAACGTCATTTTTTCCTTCATTGAAACTGAATTTGGTTTTGTTTTCTGATTCATGTTAAGGATATTTTTACCATTGTAGATGCCACGTTCAACGAATGCGAGCGTACCGCTGTCCAAATCCTAAGTACCCTCATTCGTAAGTAAACTTGGTAAGAGACCTTGCTAAGTAATCGTAAAAACAACATGAAACAAAAAGGGGGAAGAGGAAGGCGCCTTTTAGTTGAAGTCAAGAATGACCAACCGTCCGGTCCGCCCAATTGTCGATCCGCTTCTGAATTCTGAATACATCGCCGTAAATAACTGCGCCTGCTTTCAATTTTTAGGAATGACCTCCTGGACAAGAATCAGCTGAAGATCAAAGGCGGCAGCCACAATCCCCACAACAGCCCCGCTGTCAGCATCAGCAACATCCAGATCCACCCGAGATACAACAATTACAATGCCGGAACACATTTGCAGCACGACATTGCGCTGCTCACTCTGGCGCAGGCGATAGAAATCGGCAACGAAAAAGTTGAATACATCAGTCTCCCGCCGCCAGGGAAAAAAATCTGTACGGGGGAAGAGGACCTGGCGTGGATCGCGGGATGGGGCTACACGAAGAGGAACTACGAGGCAGACTTGACACGAGTGACTCCACCGGTGATCCTGCAGGTGGCAAGAGTCGAGCTCATCTCGCGCAGAGCCTGCCAGAGCATCTATCCCAAGTTCAATTTCACGGAGCATATAATATGTACTGACAGCACCAACACCGACGTCTGTCAGGTTTGCTATTTTTCTCAGCAATGTAGGCTGAAAGTAGAACTTTAGATTAAGGGGGAGGGGCAACCTCGAGAAGTAGGCAAAAGTCATGACTGCCCCTGAAATGGAACAACAAGGTAGCTGAACTTTTTGAATTTTTATTTTGTTAAAAAATATTTTTTACCCGCATGTTTTATTTTTAATCAAAAGCAAATGTGGCTAGTCCCCTCGAACCCCCCCCCCTCCACAAAAAGTCCGTTGCATCGCTAGACTTTATGTCAGGTGCATCACAGTTAATTCTTATTGGCAGGGTGACAGCGGTGGAGCATTGTTCGAGGAGTATCTCGTTCTGAATCGGACTACGGGACTCACGACGAAGAAGCATCGCATACTGGGCATTGTCAGCGGATCGAGTAAAGGGTAAATTATATCATTGTATAGTTAATACTGGCAGTGGAATTTGCTCACACACGATGGTCTGTTCATACGTTTTTCAATACACCTTGTTTTGTAGGTGTGGCATTGCCAGTCAGGCTTCAATATTCACTGGTGTCGCTGGATATGTTGAATCTATGATTTCACCTGCTCTTACTAAATGCCTAACGAAATGCTAGTCGTACGTTTCGTCTGAAAAATAAAAAAAACCGTATTCAGGAGGGGAGAGTTGGAGGGAGACAAACAGACACACAAACACAGACACAGACAGGCACAGACACAGACAAACAGACAGACAAACAGACACGCAGACAGACACACAGACAAACAAGGAGACAGGGAGACAAACAGACACACAAACACAGACACACAAACACAGACACAGACAAACAGACAGACAAACAGACACGCAGACAGACACACAGACAAACAGACAATTAAGTAGACAGGCAGGAAAACAGACAAACAAACGTATTGTAAATAGACCGGTAGTCGGACGGACGGAGGGATAGAGGAATGTCACGAGAGTCAGCGCGAATGTGTTTGCACTTCCTGATAAGAAAGTCGTTACTACCGGAAGCGATTGCGATCGCAAACTAACGTGAGAGTATTTTACTAACGTTACAAGTACTGGATTAAAATTGCAAGCCTCCTTTCTTCACTCGTCACTCCATTCTTCAGCCATTATTCTCTCCAGGCACTGGTGGATTTTCAGACAAACCGCTTGATGTTAGTTAGAAGAACTTATATATTTTGTAGTATGCAATAGCAACCACAAAATCGACGATCGCTAAAATGCTCGGTGAAGAACTTTTTGCCTGCCTGTATGCATCTTGCATTCAACAATTTAGCCGCTTTCATAACAACTGCCGTTTGACGAATTCAAACAATCATAGTAAAGCTGTGATAATTTCAGCCAGCAAACTTTTTTTGCCCGAATAGTAACTTATATACGTGCGCTAAACGATTTTGCAATCTTCGTTTATGTATCCAGCAAAATATTGTGTGAGGTCCAGAGATCAGTCAGTCGTAAAGCGCGCCCTCTTGAATTACAGTGGCATTACAACGTGTCTTTGCCACGCCTGTACCAATGTTCAGTCAGGTGGCTGAGAGTCCTCTATCTGTTCGTACCAATCAGCTGCTTGAAACAGAGTCTGCACAAACAACTAAACAGGAAATCACGTCATTTCATTTCAGCAGGCTGAAATCGACGGATTTAGCTTTTCGTTCGTGAGGGAATTATTGTCCAAATTAATCCTTCAGTTCAGTCTACAAATTTTTGCAGTAATTGGAAGTTTTACATTTTTCGCTCACACGTTCGCAGCTCGGAACGGGAAAATGAAAGTGTTTATTGCAGTCTTACTAGTCGCGGTGGTCGCAGTTATCGCCACGTCTGCCCAGATTGAGGGACAAGACGCCTGCCCAACTTGCGTAAGTTCGTTGCACAGTTTGAAAATATTTTGTTTCGTTCTGATGTCAATAATTAGGTAGTTTTATCATAGCCGGAATGCGCGAAAGGACCAATCACTGACGCTAGGACAGTTGCTCTGAATAAGGAAATTGACGCGGCTCGCAGCCGAATCAACACCATCCAGTTGGCCGAAGGAGAGGGATGTGCCAAATGCGTAAGTCGAGAAATTGCGCTATTTTTAGCCGCACATGGTGAAATATTCTGTAACTAAAGATCAAGAGTTTCGATTTCTCTATTCCTAAATTCAAATATTGTTATGTATGATGACGTGTGATTTTCGTCTGAAACAGGTGAGCTGTGCGCCAGCAGGACTATCTCTGGAAGTAAGCTTGACGAAACATGCGGTTTAGTTTTACAAAATAAACATCTGCCAACTGTATATCCTTTTTATAGCCCGAGGATTAGCGGCCCCCAGTTTGAAGATGTTTTGGAAATGATGTCTCGGATTGTCGCTTATCACAAGAATTTTAGAGCATGTTGTTGAAAAAATCGGAAAATGATATTTTGGATAAAGGATTAAAGATTGATTCGCCGTTACTATCCTTTTAAGTGAAAGACGTATTGCTGAGAATGAAATGACTGTACATAAGTTTGTCTTTTTATTGTCTGCATGTCTGTCTGTCTGTCTGTCTGTCTGTCTGTCTGTCTGTCTGACTGTCTGACTGTCTGTCTGTCTGTCTGTCTGTCTATTGCAGATCTGTCTGTATTTTTTCACATTTTTTCAGTTGTTCTCATGCCTGCTAGGACCGTTCCCAGGCGGAAACAGCCCTGCCCTAAATTGATTTTTTGTCGCCTCCCTTGTCGCCCCAGATTGGACGAACATCTACTGGACAATTTAAAATGAGGTTCAGATTTAATTGGCGACTGTGTAAAAAAACAATTACGATTGGCAGTTTCCACAATTTGGCGTTCATTTTTCTGTATAGGACACTTTCAGTTCATGTTATTTTGACTTTAAATATTGTTCATTTTTAAATGTCATTTTCTAATGTCAGTGTATATTGTGTTTTATTGTGTTTTATATTGTATTCCAGTGCATTATTTGAACATTTTAATTTTGCGTCCCAAATGGAACATTTTATCTTCCCTCATTTAATTCAGATATCACGGGGGGGGGGTTGAAAATTGAGTCCGGATAGCCATAAAACATTAAGCGACATTACTTATTGTTAGGCCTCCGTCTCTACTAAGACGAAAGAACTGAACATGCAAGCTACTAGACTGAATAATATGAGAAGAATTGTAGGAAGACTTTACTGGTAGTGGAGGTTAGAGGGAAAGGAAGGAACTCTCCTAAGTTACTGTAGAACACACGCTTATATAGTCAGGAATAAAGAATAGTTCCTGATTTAACGTACTAGTTCCTGCCGACATGGCAAAACTATGTACGTAAAAATAGCTGAGTAAGTACATTATAGAATGTGAGGGTAGATAGGAATGAGTTAACTAGGTAGATAGACTCTATTATTAGTAAGTGATGAGTCTCTGTTGGGTACCACCCAACATTATTTAAGAGCCCTCGTATTATGGCAAATGTTTTAAGCCGTTGTCTACAGGACGTGCAAGTAATCATACTGACGCAGTCTGGTCAACGTCAGGTTCCTTACGTATTTTCACGGCAGGATAATGCAAATCAGCAATGTCCGTGATTTCGTTTTACGCACAAAGGGAAGCATACGATCGTTACCTAGCTGATACCAATCTCATCCTAGCAGTAACGTCAAGCTCACAACTTGAGTTCGTTTACCGATCGCTTATTGCTTCGTTAATCCACCGACGAGGGAATGTATCTGTCTCAGAACAGTTTCGTTATGGGGCAAACGTGTTCAAACGCGCCTGTGACGTAGGCGAACTATGAGGACTTCTACTTTATAACTGTTTCATTTCAATTTGTTCCTCCTTACTGTTTACTGTCCATTTCTGCTTTAACCTATTAATTGATTTCGAATTAAAATATGGATGTGATAGCGTTAGAAAATAGGAGTTCGCATACGCGTTGCTAATCGAATTGTTGAATAGGACATAGTGAGAGTGGAAGTGAAAGCTTTCAATGTTTTCCCAATTTTTAATTTTGGCCCCAGAGCAATTTCTTGGGACTACAAAGGAGACAGCTACACTATGAGACCAATTTGTTTAAAGTCCAACATGAGCGACGTCAACTTTTTTTTCCCTGCTACTCACTTTGGCGGTGTTGGAGGTTGAGACGAAGTCTCCTGGAATCAACTGCAAAACAACCGATTCTCGTTGATCTACACTGTGTACTGCTTAATCGATTGACTGATCAAAATATTAACGAGGGAAATATACACGTGTTTCTGCAGTAGTTCTCGAGATAAATTTATCCGTGGCGCGACTTATCGTACCCAGATACTTAGTATGCCGACTTTTGGTAACAGACTTTTGGTAATCGGACATATGGTACAGGCCGAAATGTTGTATGAGTCGACAAAGAGTTTGGCGACAAACTTATCTACACACGTTTCAACGCACTCAAACAGAGCAAACCGTCAGGAAAGCCAGAATGCTCGGTTAAATATATTACAAGTCAGAACGAGCGCAGTTCCCTCTGCCAAGCGAACGAAAGTTCCAAATCATTCAATCAAGTGATAAGACAAAAGACACGGATCCGATGAGATAAATTAATTGAAATATTTTAATTTACAGCAGCTTAATTGCAAGATTGAATGACAGAAATCAAGTGAACTAAAGTCAGACACAATTCATTAAATGGAGACACCTGAGTCTCAGACGAAAAAAAAACGATTTCATGCAACAAAAATGTGCGCAAGTGTGTGCTCGGTTTATCCGATGAAACCTGACAATTATCTGGGACACACAAGTCGACGAGGACGCAATTTTGGCGGTAAATCGCCAAGCCAAAAGACAAGGAGCCACCGCGAGAACCACTACCCCCGCGAATGAAGCGATGACAACAGGTGTAAGAGGTAGACCCATATAAAGGTAAACCGATCCGGCTACGAGGATTGCCGTGAAGATCAGGGCGCTCAGGTAGAAGATTACTCATTTGACCTAAAAAACAGAAGCGTGATTTCACCTTAAAAAAAATGATGCACATTGTAGGTCACACGTCGAAGCCTCTTTCGCTGAGCGCTCAGCTCAATGAGTTCCTCCTTGCTTGTTCCAGATTAAGGCCGGCGACAATGGCATTTGATTCCGCCAATTCCAATGTATCAGCCTGCAATGTTAGCCATTTAAAAAATCTTAACTACCCGGTCGATTTTTTGTAATATTTTACTTGTTCGACGACGACAAAAGCAATGCCATCCATCAGGGGTTTAATAACCAAAACATTGTCGCGTCTGCTGATCCGTCAACGCTGGGACCGCAACAAACAGGGCCTTCTTGCCTGTCATCACTTCCCCCGCGTTTGGTCATCTCTTAATGTTATCAGCATACACGTACTTTAGTACTGTCCTGTATTGGAGTGAGTTCTAATCTTTTTGTGAGCATTTCTGTACTCTGTCTTATGTGGACAGCTCTGACATATTTGTGAGCGCTTCTGTACTCTGTCTTGGTGGGTGTTTACGTTGATGTGGCCATTGGTCATTTAATACCTTGTACACGTACTCGTGCATGTACGCACTCGTAGCGCTTATATAAGCTCGCGAGTTGCTGTTATGAAAGTATCAGTTTGCATCTCTTTAGTTCTCTTCTTCCGTCCTAGTAATACGACAAGCGGTCTCCGTCCGTTGTTCTACTAGTGTAATAGGTCGACTTGATAAGTCTGGTCAGCTACCGCGTCAGCATCTTCCTTAATTTTTTTCAGATCACGCAGCTCAAGCGTGGTCAGATCCAGGAGGCATGTTGATTCGCTGGTTGATTCATGGAACTGTTGCTGGTGATGGCCATCTGACCATTCTCCAAGGATATCCTTTTTTTCAGCTAACGAATATCTATTAGTCGTTCACACCGACCTCTGAAACGTTATAGAGAGAACAACGGGTGCGAGTTCTCGCGCAAGTCACACTTACTAGTTCCGTCCACGCAATAGTGAGTCTCCCCTGTAGACTTCATCGCTGGCAGCGTATAAAGCTCATTGGAACGTTGGAAATTGAAACAGAACCGTTGAAACTTTGTGCACTTGTTGTAATCCGAATGGAGAGTTTTAAAACCTTAATGCAGCCAACGATTCTACAAGATTTTGAATTTGCAGTATTTCCAATCGTTTGTGGACAGAGTTGTAATGGATGCTTTTGGAAAGAGGGCAGCCTGTGCAGCCCCCCTCCCCCATTTAAAAAACAAACCAATATACAAATTGCCCTGGGGAAAACGTAAATCGATAAGAAATTGGGATGGGGAGGGGGAGTCTACGATTTGAAAGAGAACACGAAGTTCGAAAATCTTTAATTGAAAAATAATGCGCCCCTATCTCTACATCTCTGTTCTTGGATGTATGCAGCAGTTCATGTACCTGGTTAGAGAAAATCCTCCTTTTCAAATCGGTTGCGAACCCTTCCCTGTTCTCTTCTGCGATATTCTTGATTTCTACAATTTGTAAACTCGTCTCTTGCATCTTGCGAAACTTGGAATAATTCGATTTTGACACAAGAACGTTGAGCGAAACCGCGAATACACATGAATGAAAATTCCCTTCAAGTACCCGTATTGAAATATTCCGTAACGCAGTTGACCGAAACTTTTAAATTTTTAAATTACTTCGAGACAGCTGAGTGATCACCCAAGGGTGTACCTTGAAGCTGCTTCACAGCTTTGCTGCAGCATTTCTCAATCCGTTCCATCACCAGCTCATGTTGACCTCGCTCCGCGACCGCCGAAATCGCGCAACCGGACGAGGAGAGCGCCAATGTTGCGATGGACATATCGTGCTCGTGGATGGTTGAACCGCTCGGCGACCGCGACATATTGTCATACACGACGTGCATGCGTTGAAGGGACGTCACGTTTATCTGGAGTTCCCCCAACGTCGCAAGGACATGTTCCACCTCAAAGCATAATAAACTCAATCGGTTACCGCCGTTTTTTGGGTTACGGAATTGACGTTTAAGGGTCAAGGGAGAAGTGTTCTGACAAAAATTGAACAAACTCCATACATTTATGGCCACGCACATAGCTCTGCATTCTGAGGGAGGAGTCAATTGTCTATTCATTGTGTGATCTATCGCGCGCGCGCGTCATACGCGGCAAGGCCATAAAACAGCTTGAAAGATCTTGCAAAATGTTTAAAACTGTTCAGTATTCTGGCAAATTTTGAACTCTCTGCAGTGTCTCATGGGCTTGACCAACTTTTGCCAATTAGAGTTTACGAGAAGTGAAGTATTTGCACAAAATTTCATTTTAAATTTCATTGAGTCCTCGTTGTATTTTGCCCTTTTTGCCAGCCCACGTCCTGGTCCTATCATGAGGGGTCCTGGTTCCGACTGGAAAGGACCCTAAACGAGCCTTTGCTTCTCTCTCTGATTGTGTGGTCAACTGTTGCTATGTACCACATTCTAGGCACATAGAGCTTTTTAGTTTTCGGTCAAAAAGGTGCTCCCCTCCCCCCTTGATCTTCCATCTTCTGTTGATTACCTTTCTTGCTTTGTTTCCTATTAAACATTACGAAACGACTGTGTCAATATGAATACGTTTCTTTCGAATTTGCGATACGCATAAAATACATCGCTTCTCCTTTAAAGAATAATTTCTTAATACTTTAACATTTCTAATGAACATTCATAGTCAAATTAATATATACCTATCGGCGAATAGTTTCCCGGTAAAGCTGTTTTCGATAGAAAATTCAAGTTTAACACCTTTGCTCTTGGAAACGTAATTTAGCCAAGCAAATGTAGACCTCAAACTATAGGAAAGATATGCATTCGAAGCCGTTCTACGCCCCGGGTTAGTTAGAATCTGTATCCCAATTAGGGTGGTACCTTTTTGAAGAGTAACGATGTGTTCCTCGAGAAGGCAGACTCGGGCGGTTGTTGATCGCCCGATTTGGTGCCATAAGGTAGAGTAAATCCACGGTTCTAGGCATAAGAGACAAATTCCAATGTAAAATCGTATCCAACATAATAAATAAAAAGACATCTATCCACATACATGTTTATATTCTTGAATCCGATCTTTCATGATGGAGCGGATGCAAAAATCCCGGGATTGAGAGTCTCGATTCGCGTGGCCGACTTTTGTGAGGTACCCTTGGATTTTTAATGTTGCATCTCACGCGCAAACGGTAGGCTTTATTTACATTGATAATCGGCGTCACCCTGTGAAGAAGAAACATATTAAGCGTTCACCAACTCTGCAATTGGAGCTGCATTGAATCCTGCTGATTACATTTACGACAAGGCTAATTAATTTGAGAAAAAAAATCAAACTTATGAATTTTTATTGCTGGTACATACCGCTTCACGCTCGGCAATCTGATTGAATGATATTTTATGGGAACTCAACACTCAATGGAATCTATGGTAGCCGTCACAAGCACCAGGCTACTGGCAAAGATAAACAGCACTTCGACCTGTCAGCTATTAATATCCGTTCGAGCACACATCAGCTTCGGGCCGGCTTAAACATGATAAAAGTATTCAAAAGTTTGCTTCCCCCTGTACGGAGATAGAAGGGGCAACGCCCCCCCCCCGGCGCCCAAAAATATATACCGATTTACATATCCACACACTTTACATATTTAAATGTCTGCTTAAATACAAATAGTTTTTTTACACCGTCTGACTTTTAATTGTTAGCCAAAATTGAATTGCACTGTAAGTTTAAAGCCTGTTTAGGAAATACTTCGTGAAATTTACAGTCAACTGCAATTAATAGGAATCCAATGGTCCTCCCATTTTGTGATTACTAAACGCTTACAAAATCTGTAGTTCTTCAATTTCTGTGATACCGTACACTTGGTATGCATATTGTGACGCAGTACCAATAGGTATCAATTACGCACCAGAAAATCATTACGGTCTAGCTTGAATAAGCAGCATTTATGGCTAATAGTAATTGTCCTTAGAAATACGAATGAAAGCGTGACCCGGTGTTTTTATCAGTTAGGCATTTGTTCACGAAAAATGAAATTAGGCTACACAAAAATGAACCGATTGTATAAATGGGAGTCCCATTAACAACCACTCAAGTCTATTGGGCCTTCAATCCCCCAAACTTTATAAATTTTCTCATAGTACTCTTTCCGTTTCGCCGCCTCATTCGGATTCTTTGCCGGCTCTCCCGACACTGGGCACTCCAACTTTCCGTTAATCGCTTTGATACTCGTGCCAAACTGGCCCTCCTTCACTCCCGATTCAATCCCAACCTGCTCGCCCCAATACCAAGCCGCGGTGTCCCAGCCGGTCTGCTTGTCCGTCAACACCCGCTCCGGATTGTCAATCAGCGTTGCTGCGTCCTTAAAAATGGCCAGCGAAGCGTCTTGGTAGTTCTGCGGATGACTTAGCTGGAGCGGTCCCCTTCCGCAGTAGCACTTGTCCATGTGGAATGTCGCGGGATTCGGGTCCCACACTCCACGGTAATCGCCAGCGGCACAACGCGTGGCTCCATTGATTTCTTCGAGATACTCGAGTCCGGCGGTCTCGTGGATCACATTGGCGAGGAACATGGCAAATTCGCGCTTCAACGTGATGCGGTGAAGGCGTTTCACGCTGGGCGAAACGAATGCGTCGTAATGGGCAGGGGGCGGGGCCTCAAACCCGTTGCTGGTGAAGGCCTGATCGAATTCCGATTTTGAGATTGACTCGTCGTTCATCGAAGACGGCGACCCGTGGCCGTGCCCTCCTCCTGCTGGCGAGGAATCCGGCCGGATGGTAGCCGGTTGCCCCAAAGAGCCGCGCTCGCAGGAGCCCCCTGGCGGGTTGGTGATTTTGCAGTGGTGGCCAGCGCAGCAGGTGATATTGGCGTCGCAGTTTTCGCCGTTGGTCCGACATCCCACAGTGAGATGCCAGGCGTATAGAAAAAATGCCAGGCAGGCTAGATACTTCATTTTACAATAATGGGTGAAATGCAAAAATACAGTAGTGATTGCTTGCTCAAACGAATTTGAGAAGAAAGAACCGGGGGACTGTGAATGTTCTACGAAAAGTAAGTGAGAATTGGACTTGCAGGGGCATTTCTTTTTACTGAGAATCGGGGGGGGGAGGGGAGGGGGAGATTTCAGCGATTGGGTTGCTTACATTCCTGACAGTGTATGATGTTAGACATAAGGGACAACACGTGAGTCGGTGGTCCATCGTTGGGCGCTCCCTAGATTACTCATAAATACTGTACTGCCGTTGCAATCTTGTTGACCGATCTTGTGCAGACTGGCGAGAGCGTGGAGAGGAAACAACAACGCGAAACTATCGTTCAATGTAGGAAACTTCCATGTCTGTCTATTTTTTCTGGCCGTAAACGGAAAAGGGGCAATCGCAGGAATTCCCGATGTCTATGGGTTTTATTGCAGAGCTGTTGCCCCAAATTTTTGCTTGTAGTCAGTGTAAAATTAAGAAAATATTCACATCATAATTGCATTTGAATTTATATCAATTGACAATTCAGGCGAGTGTTAAGGACTAATAAAAACAGTGCTTCTAAGTGAGCTTTTGTTGTAACTTTATCAGATCGAAACAGCTTAGGATCGAATTGACCCTTTTATGGTACTCCCTTATACGTCTAACATTTCATGCTTGCTTCTACCGTATTCCCCCGATCTCAAGGGACAGTTAAGCCCCTCCCCCTCCAGTCATCGGTTGACTGTTCAATCGGATTCACTGTTTCGTGATTGGTTGAAATTTAAGCGCAACTCGGCAGCGATTGATTGATTGATTAAGCGGGATTTCTTGACGGACACATTGAATAAGTTGATTGATTGATTCTAGGTAAACAATAGCAAACGGTGATGAACAGATAAGATCCGGGGTGGATCAAATTAACTGGTAGGGCAAAAATGTGTCCCTTGAGATCGGGGGAATACGGTATGTAGGTAGGACCCTTTGGGGGGTGAAACACTATTGAGGGTCAGAACCGGCAGCCACGTTCGTCACACCAGCAGACTATTCCGCGTCAGCAAGGTCCGGGTGCATCCTCACTCGGGAAGTGGCGGAGATTTCCCCTCGTTATTCGAGTGAGATTTATTTTGCTGATACCTGTTGATAAATCATGAATTTACCGAATTTTCTCGTTGGTGCAAACACATTTGCAAGTTCAAAAAAAATGGGAAAGAAAAGAAGGATCTCTGTTAGTTTGTGTCGTATGTCGGCGTTTGATTGACTGATTATATGAGAACATTTTCAAAACTTTCTTTTTTGAATACCTTTTTTGAATATCTTTTTGGAATATCTTTTTTGTTTGAAAATCTATCAGAAACCTCTAGCGAAGTATAATAAATGAGTATTTTTTCCCACCAACCGGGACACCCTGAGAAAATGAAAAGTGAAACAATAAATGACAGCGTTAATATAATTTGTATTAGACGAATATTTTTGTTTGAAATAAAAACGTTAGCGTTTGCAAACAAGGAAATGAATTAATCTAAATGAATTGAAGCTTCAAAATGATAGTGATACACCATAAATAATTTTTTAATTTGTCTGCATAATATTCGGTAAAAATTTGGAATTCGTTCAGAGGATTGATTTGAAACATCGTTTCGGTTCAAAAAGAGAGCAAACAAGATTGGAAAAACGGGAAATACGGATAAACGCGTGCAGTCGCAGCAGAAGATCTAAATTCGATTCCAAACTCTTGGTTTGAGTGATTTGCTAGACGAAAGACTGCACGATTTTTTTCATGTTCTGACATTTTGGGCATCTCAATAGATGACAAAGTAACTTTGAAACGACATCCTATATTTTTCTGTTATACAGAAGTATAAGTATAAGTATAAGTGAAAGTATAAGTATAAGTATAAATATAAGTATAAGTATTTTTCTGTATAGGGAGTGCGGTAAGGCGATTGACAAGTTGAAAACTAACGGAGGAAAAGTCAAAAGCAATTTTTCAATCAACCAATCAATCAGTAACACTCATTCTAAAACTTTACATTATCGTTCAGCGTGCTGGGGGCTGCAGCTGTTTCTTCTTATATTTTTTCAAAGTGTTCCGGTTAGACACATTTTTTAAGTTTTTTTTTCATATTTCGTTAAACGTTTCTACTAAATTTAAAAATATGATCACGTTCAGTAAATAATACAAAATACTTGAAAAAAAAACAAAATTTCGAGAGCGTCATCAATTAATCAATCAAACGCCAACATACAGCACAAAATGGCAGAGATCCTTTTTTTCTTCCCCTTTTTTTTCGGAACCGGAAAATATGTTCGCACCGACGGAGTTCCTATGAAAAATCATGATATATTAACAGATATTAGCAGACAAAAACCCACTTTGACAGCGAGGGTAAATCTCCGCCACTTCCCAAGTTAGAATAAATAGTGCTATGAGTGTACGGATGGCGATTAAAAATCGATATGATAAGATCAAAAGATGACTAAATACGACAATAAAACTGTAACGAGCAGTTCTACAAATCTACATTTTTTTTTAGTGTCCGAGAGACGTCTTTGACCAATTTTCACCACATGAAATGAGAAGATGAAAATATGAAAACCACGTGAATCACAAGTTCATGAAAGTTCGCACCGGAATCAAAGTGAAAGGAATCTTATATTAACGCCCTCCTACAATCTGCGCCCAAACAAGTGTACGTTCTTTAAAGCCACCGTGAATAATGAAAGTGAAGTTGAAACGGCTTGAAATTCTTCCGCGTTCGACCAAACTTTTCCGCATACGTTGATTCTGTCTGTAAAGGTTCTCATCCAGGCCGAAAATTAAAAATTCAAGATAGCCCTACAGCGTTCGGCCTAACGACACTCTTCCGGCAACATGTTCTCTTCCTCATGCGGTGGTTGAACCAATACTGGCGCTGCAGTGAACTTGAGATTTTGAAAAGACTCATAAAGTGTTCCGTTTCATTGTCAGTAGGTTAGCAGTTACGCACTGTATGCATGTATAATATATACTTTAATAATGCTATCCCCATTTCGTTTTCATTGCCGATTTGTGTCTGTATTTTGTTTTGCCAGATATTAAGGATTTCAATCTTGTTTGTGACTGTGTCTGTGTCTGTGTCTGTGTCTGTGTCTGTGTCTGTGTCTGTGTCTGTGTCTGTGTCTGTGTCTGTCTGTCTGTTTTGAAGTCCGTATCAGTAGTGGTATCTGTCCTTTTCATGCCTGTCTTGTTCCTTATGAGTGCATCTGCGTTTTGAACTTACTAGTCCAGTTTCCAGTTGGTGAATCTCTCTCCATGGAGCAAAGCCTTCGACTGACGGTGCGGTAATAAAAACTATCCTCCACAATCAAGGGCACTTGCATGACAGAACGCTGCACTGCCGTTTGAAGAAGATTTGACTCGAGATCTTTGCCCTTGAACTGATGGAGAAAACCACCAAAAGCTAAAAGAGGATAAAAAAATCCAACAGATGTAGGAAATTGGCGAAAAATCGAAACGATATATGCTGACGTCAGCCACAGCTGGATCCCTACCCCCTTAGCGTCAGAGCTCGTCATCAAAGTACAACCCCCTCTACCCTACATAGCACTGAAGTCATTGTTGAACGCCCCACAAGTGACCTTGTACTCTGAAACAATTCTGAAACAGTTCATCAAATGACTTGTTTAAGCCTCTATATGCATGTCGAGTGTCGAAAGCGTGCCCGAAATGTCCAACCGGGAAAGCATCCATTTATAATCAAAACAGGTGGCGCGATCGGAATGACGTTGCTTTCGTCAGTGGTAAACCCGGCTGTTCTAAGAGTTCCCGTTAGCGAAAGACAAAAACCACATAACTACGTACATTGTACCCAGATTGACCAAGCGATTAGAGAGAAAACCTCCTCAACACACGCGGAATTTATCGCTTTGTGACAGCTAGACATCGACCGAGTAACTCAAAATACTACCGAAGTGCCTGTACTTCATCAAATATTTAGCTCAGTTTGCAAACATTTTTTGTCTGGATGTTTTTTCCCTCCCAGAAACACAAATAATGTTGTGAACCGGGTTTAGTTCGACTATTGATTGATTTGATTAGCGAACGATTGTGAACTGAGCGTTTATAATTTAGAATGGGGCCTCGAATGGTCTTTGGCTTGCTGCTAATGGCTTCCCCTCTCTTTCTGACGTGCCTATCGGCATGCTGCATCGTAAACAAACAAGTGTGCGGCAAGAGTCTTCCGCGGCGGTGCTGGGAACGACTCGATCATGAGCTGGACAGCAACCCTAACATTCTTTACACTTGCCGGAAAGGCGAAGAACCGGTCGTCTTGAAAGAGTGCTCGGAAGGTTGCGAGCAGGACCTACAAAACCCGGATGGCAGCATGTGTGCGGCTGAAGAGATTTCGATGACGAGGATGACGACTGCTACAGCAACGGCGGCGACACCGAGAAGGATCTATAATGAGCGCAAGCAAGGTACGACTGGTCTTCACCGTTAAACGCCTATAACCATTGCAATTGTGGTATCAGAACTTTTTCCAGGTAAGAGGTTTTGGCCTGCAACTATATGGGTTTTTGTTAAGTTACTTTGTTGGTGATTGCACTTAATGCTCGTTCGGTCAATTTTAAAATGATGTATTTGTTGAAAATAATTTTTCAAGGAAATATATTCAAAACTAAAAAAAAATGAACTAGTGAGTTGCAACTAAATCGATGGATGGCTGGCTAGCTGGAATTTAAAACAACCCAGCACGAAGGAGGACATTTAACACTTAAAACCCTGTCATAAAGCAATATGCGCTATGACACAGCCCTCTTCTGAGCACAACGACACGAAGACCCGATGTGCAGCTGATCGTGTGATAGTGTCTGAGTGAAATCAACGGTTCATGAATTAACGAACAAATCGCCATTTCCTCGTGAAGTTGTGTGCAGCAGCACACGAGTACACATCCTAAGAAGTGTTATCCTTCGTCTGTTCGTTTTTTCTTCCGCAATCGAGCGCCCCATATCTTCGTGTGGATGTGTCGAGAAAAGGAGTTTGTGTCGTGGCGTATATTGTTATCCTTGAGCAACAATTAATTCCACAGCTTGATCCCTCTGTGGCTCAATCCGCCATTGAATTGCAGGGTCGTTTATATGGACATTAACAACATTTTTATCTATTTGTTGACTTTTTCCAACAAATTAGAATAATGTTCATAGTTCGGTTTGCCCCCTCCCCGCTCACACATAAAACTGCTCATCCCTCCCGACTAGAGCATTCTCCCGTAAAAAGCCTATTGTGTTTCACCCCCCCCCCAGTATCATTTAACTATTCAGCTAAATGTCTTCGTGTAACAAAATGATACTTTATCTCTTTAACAATTATTAAGCCAGTTGCATGTGTTCCTCCGATTTAGTGAAAACCACGCCTAGCAGCTCAGGCAATTCTTCGAGGGGACAAAAAAAAGAGTGCGCATCAAATCAGACCTTCTGCAAAGCGACGCAATCTTGCTACTACACAGCGACAGAAGAATGCTGTGCAAAGGGGGAACAACCCTGTGGGAAAACATGCTACAATCCAAAAAACAGCTACTGTTACGAAGGAGGATTCGTCTGTCGGCACGGTGAACTGCCCTGTGGAAACGGGATTGGAAAAGCGTACGAATGCTACAATTCCAGCCGGAGTTGGTGCTATCAAGGAGGAACTGTGTGTCCTCATGGTGAACAACCATGCCGCGGTGGGAAGTCCTGCTATAATTCCACTCGAAGTAACTGTTTTTTGAGCGGAGTTGTCTGCGATCTGGGATTGAATTCTTGCGACGGAAGTGCTTGCTACAATTTAAGCGACAGTTGGTGTTACACTGGCGGAGTCGTTTGCCCACACGCTGAATCGCCTTGCGGGCGGAGCTGTTACGCTGAGGATCGGTTTTGGTGCTTTGAGGGTGGGATCATTTGTCCCCATGGGCAACAGCCATGTGGGCGAATCTGTTACGATTCAAAGATCTTCATCTGCCGCGCAGGAAAAGTGGAGGCCAAGTCAAATGGCGAAATAAATTAATGCGATATCGTTGTTTGTTCCATCCGACAATTAACTGTCGTCAGCGAATATAATTTTAATATCAACGAGCTTGTCTAATTACTTTTTTTGGACTTAGTGTGACGCCCCTCTTTTAGCGTGTTTCATTCGAAGGGTTCGGGACTGGGTGTCCTATGAAAAAATCCTATGACGACTGTTGCCTGAAGAAATCCTGTTTCAGACGCAAGATGAATCAAAAATCAAATTTCAATGACCGATCATTGATCGCAGTCTTGTGCTCCATTATTTTAATCAATCAGACACTGGTGGCAATTTTCTCACGTCCTGTTCAACCGAAAATGTTCCCGTGTTTTCGCCCAGATTATACAATGTTAGACATTTTTACCGACCGAGCAATTTTTCTATTCACCTATTACTGCAAACATGAGTGTTTGGATTAGAGCAGACCATACCATTGCAAGGCAACTCTCCAATCTTGCACGTGACCACTCGTTCCCCGTTACACCCATGGTAGGTGGGGTTGTAACAAGTCTAGCCGCAGAGGATATAATCCACCAGACACGAGCGGATTCCACCCTCCACGCATGTCTGCTCCCTGATGTTAAAGTACGCCGCTCCGCACGGTAATTATTCCCGTTGGCATTCAACAAACTTCCCATCTTTAAATGTGTGCTATTTGGGATCGTAACACTCCCCTGGGTCACAGAGAACATTTCCATCGGGGCAGGAATGAATCTGATATAGGGATAGCACAACTGAAATTATTCTACTAAATAGTTTGTTCCTCAATAGCGAAAAAGAAATGTTTATTTAAGAATAACTAGTTATTGAAAATTGTAGTTTAGCTTTGTTTAGTTTTATTATAGTTTAGTTTGCTAATCTAATCTTCGACGCAAGTTTGAGACTGGGTGATATAGCAGGCTTTTCCGCAAGGTCGTTGGCTCGATTCGCATGACACAAATTTGCCATCCTTGCAAGTATTTTTGGCAGGATCGTAGCACGCCTTTTTACCGCAGAGCACATTACCAGCAGGACATGAGGCAACCTTGTGGTCTGCAGTACATTTCCGGTTAGTAAAGTTGTAGCAGATGATACTGTAAGGTTGTTAATTGGCCGTTTTTACAAACGATAATTTACCTTTTGAAGCAGGCGTGGTACGTGGGGTAATAGCAGTTTCATTCCCCACACGGGATATTGTCTTCGATACACTCTGCAAGGGAAATCGGAGCAGCAGCCAGTATCTTGTAAAATGTACAGTGTTATATTAAAGTTGCGCGGAATAGTTGCCCTGTGATGATAATAAGGTGTGTGCGCAAACGGTTTCGGGCTGTGGTTCAACCCAATACTGGGCAAAATGATACGAAACCGAAACATCGAAGGACGGAGTGCAGCGTTTAAAAAGAAACGCAGCGAAGGTGTGATCTTAAGAGCACAGGAGGTTCTTTGGCTCGGTTGAAGGGGAGGAGGACTGTAAAATGCACAAAATATTGTCATTTTGCCCACCCCCTTCCAATTTCTTTGAACCCTTCCACTCCAAATTAAACTTGGAATTGATTGACATCAGCAAAATCTTATTGGATGCCAGAGGATGGAGCGATGGGTCATTTCTGCAATGTCACGCGGAAGCCTAGATTGAAACTAGTCCATAGCTCTACTCCCTGGCACCAAAACAATATTCTGCTGATGTCAATCGATTCCGAATCAAATTCGGAGTAAATCTTGAAATCAAACGTTCAAAAAGATTGCCACTCAATGATTGCGAGTAGCTCGGCGCTCCGGCTGGTATATAATCTTTCCAATCTGCGCGGGCATATGATCATGCCTTAGGTGTTTTGCAAATATGCAACTGGGAGTATCAAGAATTTGAAGATGTATCATATGAAAAAAAAAAGGAAATGAGGTGTATCTAACCGTGTGGAAGCGAACTGGAACCACGACATACTTCATTCAACGAGTAAGAAACGAGCCCTTCGGATCGATTTTTAGTTATTGTTGTAACTGTATAATTATGAACAAGTATGTTTATAAGTACAATTATTTATGAACAAGTGATCAGCCGGAGCTGTTAAAGAAACCCGATCAGCGAATTTCGGAAATTGACATTTCGACATACGAATAATCGACGACCTGTTCTCCCTACGAGAACCCGGAAGTCCTGTTGACCTTACGATACACAATAACTACGAGTACTCCTTTCCGGAATTATTACTTGCACAACCAATTGAGAGAAGCCGAGATAGCAAGCCGATGGAAAGTAAAACTGAATGAGAAGCTAGAAAACGAACGAGAAGTCGAGTCTCGAACCGAGCTTCAAGACTCATCCTTATCGTTCGAACATGACAACAATCTAAACAAGCGCATTCTTCACTTGACACTGAAACATCTTTCTCACAAGACAAGAACGAGAACTACAGCATGGGAATTACAGTACGAGTACATGTGAGTAATATGTGGCACATGAGAATCGACCTTAATATATTGACCGGCAAATCACAACAACAAACACGAACGTCACAACATAGCCATCGGATTATGGTTTACATATTTTTTTAATCGGTTTTAATTTATCAAATGTGTTTTAAGATGCTTTATCTAGAACTGTCGGATACGTTAGAAACTTTGTTTTTACGCCCAGACTCATGTCGCTTAGTGTAAACATTTTATAATATTTGCATTGCTTGTGAGGGGTCATTCACACGGTCGGATCAGTGACGCGGCCAAAAAAGAGGATACTATTGGACTGATTATGCCGGATAAAGTATAAAAACGGTCGGGTTGCCCGAAAGACTTGCGTCGGATCTGGTCGAAGACTCATCAATGTGAGCTGCACTCCAGTGGCTGCAGCTCCCTCCGTGCCCTTTTCATTGACCTCTGAAATACAAATAAAATAATGTCATAACCCACTCGAGAACGAAACGATAGAATGTCAAACAAGAGCTATGTTTTCTTACCGAGAACGACCTGCTGGAAAACCTGTGTGATTTGCAAGCCCTGCTTCGGACTGATTCCTGAAAAATCCGCCCGGGACGAAAATGCGCTATTTATGCCCATGCTCCTCAGAGCTTGCACCAGGTCGCTACCGCCGCTGACTTTGAACTTGGGCAGGAAAACGTGAACATCCTGTTTCTTCATCCTCACCAAAGCCATATTCAGCGAATCGGCTGTTAAACTGTCTTCCACCTCGCTCAAAGAACTCCGCTCGTCCGGTAGCACAACAAACATACTCACCGCTTCGTCCTTGTACGGAAGCTCCACCACCTGTGCGTTCCTCAGCTCGGGGATCACACCGTACGAAACAGTCGTTTCGGTGTACATCAGCGGGACCGGTTTGGTCTGTCCTGAGAGCAACGTAAACGGATGCGGCTTTGTCGCTTCCCCATCGAACGGCTTTTCCCAGTCCGCCT
>LRSR01006027.1:0-21153 GCA_001579985.1 Hypsibius dujardini | reverse complement strand
ATCACTAGTACTAGACATGCAATTCAATCAATCAAGACCTAAACTGAATGGAGCATTGTTCTCGTTAGAATGGGACAGTCCACTCACGGAGGAAAATGTTCCATTTTGGCTTGGGATGGAAAGGCAAGACAAGTATTTATCAACCGACATTACTTATTGTCACTGCCCAATAGAATCTTGACGTTTCCTTTCTTTCTTTCCTGTATTGCGAAGCCATTGGAGAGGGCAATATCTGTCATGCTTGATTATTTAGCTTGCAGTAGAAAGAAGAATGCTTTTCTTGTGTTTTGTGCCTGTCAGCCTGCACCTTTGCTGAAGATGGCGACACTTGTTTTGTAAATCATACCCTCCCCCCGTTCCATACACGCAGTTAACGAGGCGCTAAAAGACAAACATTCTTTAACGAGTGTTTTTGAATCGTGTTGTTGAAGCAAGCTGAGGGATCGACTTTCCATTTTAATATGCAGGCGAGTCGAGCTAGAGAGGGAGAGGAGGGTGGACACACGCACACTAATCGAGTTGTGAGAATTTATTTTTAAAACAATAACTGCAACTCTCAAAGGCGGCGCACTAGCGTTTGGCAACTGAGGACAGCTAAATTAACCAGTGTCAGTAAAAAAAAACCCAGCGACCCAGGCCGTGCACTCTACTCACTCGCTACTCTTCTGCCTCCTCAGGTTCCCGTCGTGAGCGCTTGCATCGCTCGCTTGCTCCGATCAAGGGAAAGAGGAGGGATGGATGGAAAACATTTAACGATCGCATCCCTCTCCCCCTGCGCCCTGTTAGTCATGTTCTATTCCCTTCCGTTGGAAATATATTTTATGATGATCCCATCGACCGTCACTTTCTCCTTTGCTGAGTCGGATTTTGTGCATGTGTGTTTGAGCCGGATGGGAATAAGTAGCGCAGTATGTCATACACCCGAATTGCTCACTCATTTTTATACCTTGGTCGCGGACCTTTCTCTTGGAGGTTGTGTTGTGCATCTCTCACGAGCTATTTTTGCTTAGATGAATGAATAGCCGAGTCTGCCGCATCGCCTTCGATTTGCTTGTGGTTCGCTGAATTGCAGAAAGTGTAAGCTACACTATTACGCAAGGACCTGGATATGCGTTCCCGTTGGGGCAGTGAGTGATTCTGTTTTTCCTGCAGTTGCAGTAGTGTTACAGGTATGTTCCTTGCTTCGCGGCTCGGATTTTATTTAGCGTCCTGCTAAAAGATTTGACTGTACTACGAGCGACGTTTAGTTAAGGTGTAATGAAGCGGAAGGCTCAAATACCGGAAGTAGAAGAGCAGCCTATTTTCTCCTTGTTATCGATAACAAAACAAAAAGAGGTTCACACGACCAAAGCAGCTGTAGTACTTGCAGTCTATGTTCCCCGTCATTCATCCCAGCAAGGCCGCTTCGCTCTAACAACAACAAAAAAGGCCAATGTGTGCAGCTGTCTTTGTTTAATGAAAACGGTTTAGTCAAGGGAACCATTAGAGAGGAGACGGAGAGTAGGGGAATGTCGGTCGGCCTGCAAATCAGGGTTTCCTTGTTTAGTCAAACAGTTTGGGTGCGACGCACACAACACATGCATGCACGGTATAATATAATGGGACAATATCGATTCAGCGGACAACATCGTCCGTGGAGCTTGAGCGAGAGAGTTGGATCCATTGGTGGGGAGTGCTGCCTTCCTTCCTGCATCTCTTCCGTCCTTCCCCTTTCTCACTCGTTCAATTCACTCGGCTCATTACGAGTGCGTTTGCTAGGAGCTCATTTACAACGGCAGACATTTATACTGTACATGCACACATCGCATACACACACACATCGCACATGCACTCTAGCTCCAATTTCAAGAACCTCCACTAAAGCTCTTCCGTCCATTAGATAGACGCCATGAGTAAAAACTGCCGCACCCCAAGAGTCTACCATATTATCGATTCAGCAGTGACCTAAGAGTTTACAGTCGAGCCTCATTTTTTGCAGCTTCTAATGTGCTTTTGTCTTGTCAAAAGTATTCACATAAAGTACGAGCGGATCAAACAAACCAGAATTTCCTGATATAATAAAAGAGCATGTCCGGTGGATGGTGACTCATGAGATCTTTTGATATTTTAGCGAACACGCTCCGCAGCCTGTCGATTCCATATATATTCTCCCGATACTCATGAAGAAGAGCGGGATATTCTGTTAGATGGGATCATTCCGTCACCCTCCGTCCGGATCCCGCAACGGCAAATGATGAGATGATCCCCTTGCAGCATTGAAAGTTATTGACTTGCCATGAAGATGAAAGAGGGGAAGACGGAGACGTGGAAAGCGGAAACGTAATCTCAACTGAGAAGGATCGAATTCTGGTCTGAAGATTACATTTGCAAGGAGCAAGAGTACCCATTTGAGGGCACCGTTTATCAACCCGTTTAGTCGCTGTCATTCCGATTCCACAAGCAGCCAACATCATTCTCGGTTCGGCGTCAAAGACCAACAGCAACAGCCAACATCCGACACTGTCTTGCTTGGGAATCCCTCGCGGCCTTGTGTACATTTGCCCGACCAAATGCCAAATTGGACCGTTTCTTTTATCTTCCTTCCTTTCCTTTCTGTCCCGTCCGTGGATGAGAGGAGGTTTGGTGGACGGTTTTTAGCCGGCAGCCGTCAATAAGACACCCTCTCCTTTCCAGTGTCGCCAAGTCTTTCTATAAAAGCCCAACCATGTCCAAGAATAAGGCCGACACAGCGGACGATCTGGCAACAATGCTCAAATCCGACCCTTATTCCTGCGTCACCAAAGGAAGTGGTCGCGTTTGGTAAGTCTTTTTCTTTTCTCCGTTCAGGCCAGAGAGTGTCTCAACTATCTACCTACCGGGTCGTCGTTTGTTTAGGTGGTACTTTCTGTTGTCCAGCGTCCTGACCTGCTGTGCCTGTCTCCTGCTCGTCCTGGGATGGCGTGTGCTCAATTATTTCTGGGAGGTGATGCACTGCGGCAAGAAGAAGCCTCCTGCTGCACCGGTCAAAGCTGGCCTACCACCATCAATATCAATCGGCGGAAATGCCCCCAAGAGCCCGCTTGGCAAGGAGGCCGCCACCACTCCGGTCGGTCAGAAAGCACTCAGCCCTTCTGGAGGTCCGCAGAAGAATGGACCTGCACCCACAGATATTGGCTGGACGTCAGAGGCAAAGGTACTGTAAAACTTGTCTAGAGGTGCTTATGTAAAAAATGTACCAGTTCTATACATCGGTTGTATTTGTTTTGTTTAGGACTGGGCAGGACAATTAATAACTGGTAAGACGAAGAATTCTAACACTTGAATTCTATAGTCAAACCATCCGTCCAAGCAACAGACGGAATGAATCTGTATTTTACGTACGCATTTCATTACAGGCCATACCACAACAGGCCGTGTTTTGGTAAGTGAATTGCCCTTTCCTCAAGGTAATGCATGAAAGGATGATTCGGTTAGGATGGAGTCATGGAGCGTGGAGCTCAGGGCTGTTGCTTTTGTTGCTTGCCTGTTGGTGCATTTTAGAAAGGAAATATACATACAGTGCGTGTAGCGAAATCACACGACTAAACGTCGCCACAGCAGCAATTCTCTCTCTCTCATCGAAGCCAAATGATATTTTACTGCTAAAGCGAGCTATTTTTAAAATTAACCACGGTTCTCCCGAAATAGCCCTCAACCGTGGTTATGTATGGACGTTTGAGGTATGCGTGACATGTGTGCCGTTACATTTACTAAAGACCATGTTTTTTTCAGACAATTACTCTAGTTCACTTTGAATTTATCATCATGCCGAGGATTTTAATCTAAAGTCTCAAGTATCCAAGATGTCATAAATCGTAATCCTGCTTTTGTTTTATGATTGCAGGTACTTTTGGTCTTCCTGTTGAGCATCGTCTCCTTGGTCATTTACTTTGTGGACGCTACCAAGTAATAGGCTTTATTTACTTATTGTAACAAAGAATAATGATTCTTCACGTGCCATCTTCGTACTCGCATAGTGGGATCGATGTGGAAACGTGTAGGGATTGGGTGGATAGTACGACACTGCAAATTGACTTGGCCTGCAACATCTTCTTCATGGTCTATTTCTGCATCCGGGTAGGTTATGTTCGTTTGATAGTTACGGAGTGAATGTCGGGAGGAGGATGTAACACTAGATCAAGGCCTCGCCAGTTTAACATTAGGTCCTGTCCATCAGACTGTCAGGGTGATTCGTCTGACGTTCAACACTTGTCCCGCTCAATTTACTTCTCTTCTCTGATGTAGCTGCCAATGACCTTTTACAGTTTGTCGCGGCTCCCGACAAGTTTTGGTTCCTCCTGGACGTTTACTCCATCGTTGACTATTGTACCATTCCACCGTCTTTCCTCTCCATCTACCTCAACCGCTCGTGGATCGGTAAGGAAATTTCTAAGACATCCCTCGCTTCCTTATACATATGAGATTGCATTAAAAGTGCCTGGGCTTTGTGGTAGGTCTTCGGTTCATGCGTGCAGTACGTCTGATGACCGTCCCGGACATTCTCACCTACTTGAGCATTCTCAAGACTAGTTCCAGTATTCGGTTGGCCCAGTTGGTTTCCCAATTCGTCAGCCTTTGGCTCACTGCATCAGGCGTCATTCACCTGGTACGTCATCATAGGGGGAACAAAGGATTTATTTGTATATATTATCTTCCATTATTCAGTGTGAAAATACTGGAGACGGATGGAATGACTATGCTAATGCACAGCATCTCACCTTTTGGGAGTGTAAGTCCTTCTGATTGATTGAATCTCTTACTTTAATATAAATATATTGTACATTGAGAATTTGTTGAAGGTGTTTATTTCCTCATCGTCACCATGTCCACGGTGGGATATGGAGATATTTTTTGTAAGACACTCTTTGGCCGGATCCTCAACTCTATCTTCATTCTCTGCGGCCTCGTAAGTTGAAGGCAATAGTAAGTATGACAAGAGTGGGCTGATTTGAAGGAGTGCCTGTTTTATTGCAGGCCATGTTTGCTAGCTACGTTCCAGAAATATTTGAATTAATCGGCACACGGCCAAAGTACATGGGAGAGCATAACCGGGAGCACGGGAAAAAGTACGTCTACTTCATTCTTACCATGCAATCTTAATGCATCTGTATCGATATCTGTTCCTTTCCCAGGCATATCGTCGTCTGTGGACACATTACGTTTGAGTCGGTCTCTCACTTTCTCAAGGATTTCCTCCACGAGGATCGGGAGGACACGGACGTGGAAGTGGTCTTTCTGCATAGGTCAGATGACACACTACAGTATATGCCTTTGAGGCTGTCAATTCATGCATTTACTCTACCTGGTTGCAGAAAAGTGCCTGATTTGGAATTGGAGGGACTGTTCAAGCGTCACTTCACAACGGTACCGTATAGAATAGCCTTAATAATCTCTTTAGTAACGCACATACCAGAATGTACCACTTAACCAAAAAACTGATCAGAATCAAATACTTTATTGTTTCTTGTGAGTCACTAGACGAACGAAAGAGACGTAAATTTCTTCAGAGAATTTTCAGATAACACTAAATAGAGGGTACCGGTAGGTATGAACGAATACAAGACTCGGGGTGATGTGCTTGAGGGTGATTTTTTAAACAGGTCAAGTTTCTTCAAGGCTCCGTAATGAACACCAACGACCTGATACGTGCCAAAACGGACGTTTGCGACTGTGTTCTTGTCATTGCCAACAAATACTGCGCCGATCCCGATGCGGAGGACGCGGGTAAGCACGAAAGATACAAAAAAGTTACATGAAATAGCAACTCCTGAAAAAAGGAAGGAGAAACAAAATTGCTGCAAGTAGAAACAATTGCTCATATTCCGCCTACCATTTAACTGCTTATTATTTTTCACTTTCAGCCAATATTATGCGCGTCATATCCATCAAGAACTACAATGACGATGTAATAAGAATGTGTGGTAGACTGATAACTGCTGCGGCTTCTCCTACGGGATTATTTTCTTCTTTCTAGATTCGCGTTATTATTCAACTGATGCAATATCACAATAAGGTATCTTAATTAGCATTCTTCGCTGTTTCCTGGAAGAATCATCATTTTTCCGTTGACTCTTTAAAGGCGTATCTTCTGAATATTCCAAGTTGGAACTGGAAGCGAGGGGACGATGTCATCTGTTTGGCGGAATTGAAGCTCGGCTTCATTGCTCAGAGTTGTCTGGCGCCGGGATTCTCTACCTTAATGGCTAATCTCTTTGCAATGAGGTCCTTTAAATCGGTAAGTGAGGGGGAGGATGAAGAAAATATGTTTAATTAAAAAGGCTTTTTCCTGTTTGTAGTCTTCGGAGATGGCGCAATGGCAAAATGATTACCTCCGGGGAACCGGTCAGAGAGGAAGCAATAGAAAAGAAGGGAAGATGACAGTGCCTTTGAAGGTATTGATTAGCATTTTTTTGTTCAGGTATGGAGATGTACACGGAAACACTCAGCAACTCCTTTGTCGGAATGACCTTTCCGGAAGCAGCCGAGTATGTGTGCTGTACTAGTAGTGCCGTCTCGGTTACGTCACATCACTTGTCATGTGTTTGTGTTTGTACAGAATTTGCTTCATCAAGCTGAAACTGCTGCTGTTGGCTGTGGACGTTAAGAGTGATGACGGAAATGATCTTACCATCGCCATCAATCCCAACACGCAAATCATAATCAAGGAGAAAACGCAAGGCTTTTTTGTGGCGCAATCAGCCGACGAAGCAAAACGGTGTGGGCACTTTTGTTGCAGTGGTAAGGATGAGGGAGGGAAATCAGTTGGTGAAATGTCTTCTTCTTAGAGCATTATTCTACTGCAAGCACTGTCATGAAGACATTCGGGACGAATCGCTGATCAAGAAGTGCAAGTGTCGAAATTGTAAGATCAACTGCAAAGTCCATCCTCCTTCTTTCCCTTGATGCTCGACTCAATTCCTCCACAGAACGGACTCTCCTAAATAATTGTTTATTGTACCTTTGCTTGGCACCCTTCAACTAATATTACCTGCTAACTCGTTTAAATCATCCTTCCTTCCCTATAGTGGCCCTTTTTCGTCGAGGCGTCAGAACCGTCCAGATTCTGCAGCGCGCAAGTATGGTTCTCCTTATCTAACCCATAACCCGCTCAATCCCCTCCTTCCTCCCTTCTGCCATTTTGGGTTGTTTTGCATTTTCTTAATGACTAACTGACTGATTGTCTGTTTGGCTGTGGCCGCTATGTTTTTGCCTGGAACAACGGTCTGTCATCTCTTTCTCTTAATCCGACCCAATCCTGCTGAACGATCAAAGCAGTACCTCACTGGCACCATCTTTTTCTGCACAGACTTGAATGATTATGTACAATTTCTCCTTGTTTTGTCTTTTGTTCTATTAACCTGGTTCCTGCTGCATGTGTTGGCTGGAAGCTTTTTTCGTGTGTAGCAATAATAATTTGTTGAACCGCATGTGTTGTTCTTGTTTTTCCAGCTCTGATGGAGGAAACGAGCGGCCTTCTTGTTTCAGACCCCGTCAGTCGTTCTTCCTCTCCCACAGCGCTCAAACCAGCCAACAACGCTACCCTCGCGGTAGGGGGCCACAGCGGTGGCGGAGGTGGTCATAATCCCGCCCTCCTTAGCACGGTCGCTCTTCTCAAGGCTAAACGCAAACCGGAAGCCATTGTTCGGCGACAGAGCTCCTACTCACCCGGAACGTAAGTTTCCAGTTGTTTTAAATTCATTTTGATCATAATACCGGTATAAAGTTTTTGGTCTGATGAATCGTAGACCTCAGAGTCAGCAATCAGTCTTAGGGAATGGCCGAAAAATGTCAACGTAAGTGATGCTCCTTTCTGTTATAAAGACTATATTCATTTTATTTTATTACTACACTGTATTTCGAAACGAAGTTTGAGCGTAGGATAATTATTTACAGTACCTATTTCTTCTTTAAAGTGTTCATTGTAAGGTTATTTTGTTGCGATCAAAAGGGTTTCTCTGGTCAGGCGTCAAAGGCGAACCCACTTTGCACCTACAAAATCGATGGTCTCTCCCACGACCTCGTATAATGAAGACGACGAATTTGGCGAAGGTGCATCAGACACTTATTCCATTGACAATGACAATCAGGACCCTTTCAACCACATTCGTTATGATTCAACTGGTAAGGAAATTTTCTTGGGTAAAGTTTTGCAATTTATAGATTGACCCCTTTTTTAGGTATGTTTCATTGGTGTCCGGCTCGACCAATTGAAGACGTAGTCATGGTAAGGTTGATTAGCTGGAAACAGCAGCTGCAATTAATTGTTATTATTGTTTAAAGGACCGACATCAAGCCGCCATTAACGTCCTCCATGGTCACGTTGTCGTTTGCCTGTTTGCGGATGCGGAATCTCCTCTTGTCGGGCTTCGAAATTTGGTGATGCCGCTGCGTGCCAGCAATTTTCATTACCATGAGCTCAAACATGTCGTCATTGTTGGTAATGTCGAATACATGCGGAGGGAATGGCGAAGCTTACAAAATTTGCCCAAGATCACCATCATTAACGTAAGCTAAATATGAAAAGAACCACTGTCAAGAGGGTTTATCGATTGTGATCGGTTGCTTCTCCAATCGGCAGGGTTCCCCACTCAGCCGGGCGGACTTAAGGGCTGTCAACGTCAATCTCTGCGACATGTGCGCCATCCTTTCCGCCAAGATTCCAAACAACGAAGACACTTCTCTGGCTGATAAGGAAGCCATTCTTGCCTCTTTAAATATTAAAGTAATATATGCCGCGAAGCAACGTAGTAGAGAGGAAATGTTTCAAATTGGTCTTGTCTGCTTTCCTAATAGGCAATGAAATTTGAGGAGACAATAGGTATGTATTTATTGTTTGTTAGCATGAGACATATAACCCTTTTGCATACCTACCTGCCTGCATGTTGATTGCTCATTCCGCTGCTTTGCTTTTGTCCCCTTGACAGGCATCCTTACTAACCATCAGTTATCCGGTAATCGTATGGCTCTGTGGCGTTCTTGCCTGTAGATGGATTTGTTCTGTGTTTCGACAATGTAGGCTACAATGTCACTCTTTCATCTTCATCAGCTGTCGACAATGCCGGTGGAGGAGGAGCACCCGACGGTCGTTTGGTAACACTCCAACGCAAGGGATCAGTCTTTGGCTCCAACGTTCCCATGATCACCGAATTAGGTCCGAACGTGTTTTTAATTATTCTCCTAACTTGCTCCAAGATTTGATTTGATATCAACTTCTAGTCAATGATTCCAACGTCCAATTCCTCGACCAAGACGACGACGACGATCCCGATACGGAGCTATACATGACTCAACCTTTCGCCTGTGGAACAGCGTTTGCTGTCAGCGTTCTTGATTCTCTCATGAGCACGGTATAAATTTTTCTCAAGCATCGTACGTGAATTGTAGTAGTATAATTGCCTCATCTATTGCCGTTTCAGACATACTTCAACCAGAATGCTCTAACATTGATAAGGACAATGATAACCGGTGGCGCCACTCCGGAGCTAGAGTTGATTCTGGCGGAAGGGGCCGGTCTCATCGGTGGGTATAGCACCCTTCAAATTCTCTCCAACAGAGATCGCTGTCAAGTTAATCAGATACCCATTAACGTCGGACCACTCTCAAAGCATACGGTAAACTTATCTTGCTTTCTAGGCTTTCTTCTGACCAATTTAACTTTTATTTGCATCACAACTCTATTGTACAGCACGCGAGTTATGGAGAACTGTTTGTGGACGCTATCCGGTCATATGGAATGCTGTGTATCGGTATTTCCCGTCTACGTGATCTCAACAACACCGCCAGTCAGTCACCCAAACGTTACGTCATCACCAACCCTCCTGATGACTTTAAGGTACAGTGGGGATAGTTTTTGTGAAAAAAATTAATATGTCACAAATATATATTGTTTTACAGCTGCACGCTTCAGACAGAATATTTGTTCTACAGCAGTTTGACCCCGGTTTAGAGTATTCCCCCAGTGAGGTAGGCTCCACAGACAATGGTAAATAAGATTAGTAGTAACTGATTGATGCTCATCCACAGGAGGACAACTCCAAGTACCCGTTGATTCGGCCCCTACAAGGCGCTGATAACCCCGTGAAAGCTCCCGGTGCAGTTCCGCAACCCGGCCAAAGAGACCCCAATAGTCAAGTTTTATTGTGTAGCAGCATGACAGACGGACCTTACTCTTATATCGGTTAACTTAGCTGTTTTTCTTTTCACCTTCCAAAGAAGATGCCTTAGTATGTTGCTGATTTTTGATGCGCAACTTCCGGTAACAATTTATGTCTCGTATCGCCACCGTTACTCAGTTGTTAGTCGGTGTTTGTTGACTTTTGGACAAGATGATTTCGGAGAACTATGAACTAGTAGAGGAAAAGTGTAAACTTGCTTGTATAACCTTTGACTTGTGGTCGTCAGGTTGTAAAGGAGTTATTAGCACAATATGTGCACACCATATCGGAAAGACGCATCACATACTTGTTGGGTACGTGGTCTTTCTTGGCCAAGTTTGTGTGGGAAAAGATGGCCAGGGAGCGATATCGATTCGGTTGCATAACATGCGCTCTATTGGATATATATACACGTCCTAGTACACAACTCCAGTCATACGCTAATTGTCAAGGCTACTTCCGGGCTCTGTCTGCACGTTTTCCATTGCAATCAACTTTGTTTTTCGTTTAAGCGCTTTATAAATGCCCCTTTTTTAAGAATGTTAAAGTCCTTCGCGCCTATGTTGTTGCTGCTCCTTCTGGCGAACAATCTTGTCCTGGTCCCGGCCAACGAACCGGTAGGTCCAGCAACGTTTACTAGTATATGTACAGAGTTTCCTTTTCCTATTGTCAAATCGACAATGCTCAATTCCCGATTGATTGTTTCCACATAGGCTGATGGAGACGGTTCCGGGAGGCATGTTTTTGTCTCAAGACAGGAGCGTTCTTTCAGGGCGGAAAAGCACAAATGCAGTGCAAACTGCGAGCAACGGTGTCGCAACGCTCAACACCGAGATGGCGAGTGCCAGGGAACTATAGGCAATTATCATTGTGTCTGTTTTAACTAAGCTTTCATTCACAAACAGACTAGTTGATGCTGAGTCAATTGTAGGCGCCTTTTGTTGTATGTTTAATAGAAATGAATTAGTGTTGGTGCATAAAGTCGCCTTAATAATGGAAAAAATATACTGATTAATAATTTTGATAAAAGGTGCGATGTGGTGTCTGGTGAGCTTTGGATAGAGCATTCAATTTTTTAAGAGAATAAAGATTAAATGGGACGGTTTGACGAAAGTGTTCGGACAAAAGTGCTTGCAATATCGTGCAACAATCATTAACTACTTTGAGACATTAACGTCCACCGGGTCCTTCTTAATCAAGTCCAACGGCTCATCAGGAGAGTCTTCTGTCGAATAACACTTGGATGTAATATCAGGAGGCTGCGCGGTGCTGATGGTAGTAATATCGCTCGACGACAAAGCCGGCACCCACGGTCGAAAGGGTCCGACGAATGGGGACTCGCCTGGGTGAAGTGTGGTTGATGCTGTGAACAACGGCAGAATCGCCATTGTGTTTTCACGCGAACCGGTGAGCGTTGCTGTTGGTGCAGACAGTCCGGCAAGTAGGTCGCAAAATGGACTGGGGAAAAAGAGCGGGGTCAGACCAAAGTTAAGACCGGGAATGAAAGTGTCGCTGGACCAGTGGAAAGTTGCAGTCTGAGTTTGCGGTTGTACTGGACTGCTCAACTGTACTGGAGCCACGGGCTCTTTTTTCACTTCCCCCGGGCTGAATGTGTTAACCGGGCTTGTCGGCGGGGACGATGAGGAGGCAGAAGTCTTTTCTCCTCCTGTTCCAGGTGGGTTCTTAGTGACAAAATTTCGTTCCTTAATTTTATACTCGAGTGTACTGTGTGGGATCCCGTAGAAATGGCCCGCACGATGCACCGTCATGTCGCCTTTGCGAACGGCCTTGAGAGCCTCTTCCAGGTCACCTAAATAATAGCTCCGTCAAGAAAATGCGAAACGCCTAAGTGACGGCTTCCATCTTAACTATATACAACGACTGACCCTTGTCATAACGCCGGTAACGTCCTCTTTTATAACTGAGAGGTTCCCGTTCCCTCTCTTGCTCGTCCGCCTTGCTTTTTTCGGTAATGTGACGGGAAATGATTTCTTTCAAAGCCGAGGTAAGGTCCGCACTAGCCGCCCGTTTCAGTCCTGGACTAGAATGAGCGGTTTTTGATAAAGACCGAGGTTTTATTTGAGCCGGGGTGGTAACGTTGCTTGAGCTGCATTTGTGAGTCGAAAGCTTTCCCACCTAAAATGAAGTTTGCTTAAAATTGACCTTTTGACATTATTCATGTCATATAACCTTGTTACGCAGTGTTGAGCGAGGAATGCCAAAAATGATGGCAGCCTTACGAGTGCCGACTCGACCACATTCCACTTCGTCGATGGCCGAACGCAGTTCTGCGGGGGAATATTTTCGCTGATGGCCTTTTTTGCCATTCTTCTTCGACACCGGTGGAGGAGGTACACTTTCTGTGGTAATCGGGACGACTAGTGGCGAGGCTGCAGCTGTGTTAGTCCTTTTTACTGCAATATTGTTTGCTTCTTCGGAGAAGGCTGGGGGCAAGATATAGCCTCCTCGAGGATCAGCATTAGCTACACAAAATACGCAGGTCCCCAATCCTTCGACTGACCAATCGGTGCCGTAGGAAATGGTCGGCAAAAAAGCTGTAGAATGAAAGAGTTGTTCTCGCCGAGTCAGGAGTCCATCCTTGACATTACGTCTATTTCGAGGCATGACCGAGTTTCGGTCTTTCATTCGTATAGATCCCATTATATAGCTGACCGCAAGTTCCAATCCTGTACAATAGAATAATTACTGTGGTTTATACCGTAGTTGATAAATCCGAGGCCGGTGTTGTTGTTACCTGTAGCGCAAGTAACCTGACTCGTCGTTTTCCGCAGCGTTTTCCGGAGCGAGTGTAGCTTCCGCTGACATCGGAATGGAGAATGACACAAATCGGTGGGAATACGCTCCATGATACATCTGAAGGTGCTCTTGTTATCGCAAATCTGGTGAGAGTGACCTATGGTAAGGTCCGTCGATCGTGCGATGAGACTTGGCTTGTCCTCCATCAATTCGAGTTCTCGGAGCATTCGGTGGACCGTTCTGCTTGTCAAACTTTCACTTGCCCCTTCATCAGAAGGACACTTCAGTCCGTCTTTCATTTCTTTAAATCTATAAAATACTTTTGAATGGCTGTCCTCAACGGGAAAGTAAAAGAATTACTCTTATTAGTCACGGGTGCCTTTCTGGATTGGTAATTGAGCGCGAGGTTTATGAGTGAGAAGAGCCGGCTGCCTGCGTGACGTCAGGAGATTAGATTATCAGTGAGAGCTCTTCAAAAATTGGCTTATTCCTTGATCCGCGGGGCGTCCTTTCTTTCTTTTTTCTCCCCTCTCCCCGCTCCCCACTCCACTCCTCCTCTAGGCCGTCCGGGTCTTTGCCTCTACGCATCATCCTCTGGCCCCATTGCCAAAATTAATCTCGACCTGCAAATTTGCAACCTGTTATCGATTTTTATTTCGGGTGCAACCTAAACTCACATGATGTAATAACACATAGGTAAAATGGCAAAACTCATCACACAAACACACACGGGATGGAAGGTCATTTTGAAATTGGCAAAATACCAACATATAGAACGGGTAACATCCAATTGAAATGAGAGATGCAGGTTGGTTATAAATTTGCATAATGATTGTTGGAATTAAAGCAATAAGCACTTTATTTTTTGTCCTAATAAACAAAGTAGATCATAAACAATTAATCTTTAAAAATCTCAAATACTGTGGCGATTGGAACAGTTACTAAATTCTATGGAGAATCTCAGGTCATGGAGAGCCTTATTTTTACTTAGGACATACCCTACAAGGCAGCCTTAAATTGCTTTTTCCACTTACTTCAATCGAAGGAATATGAATGCAGAAAGAAGACAATAAAGACCGATTGTGAAAAATGGTCGCTTATCGTAGAAAGAAAGAAGGATTTGTCTTTGAGAAATGGCGTTTGGAGAGAGGGTAGTGCCGTTCATTGGTATGAGTATAGAAAAAGAAAAGATGCTATAAATGTAGTGGCAACTGGAAAGCAAGCAGTGTATCGGCGAACCTGGTTATAAATATGACAGGAAGCACTAAAGCTTACCACTACCTTTCTTTTAGTGTGAGGCCGCCTCTTTTTAGTCGGTCGGCGAGTAGAGTACTCCCCCTTCCCCATAATCCATGAAGTATGCATAGGTAGAGACAATTATTAAGTGGGAGGGAGAAAGAGGGAGAGAGGAAGGAGCTATCATCCTGTTTTACTTGTTCAAAAATCGACCGGCCGAAATCTTTTATCTTGACTGTTGGTACCGATGTTGCACCTTTTCGAGTGACAAGCTAGGCTACTGTCCTGCGCGGGAGCGTTCATGTGCCATGTATTTAGGGTACATATTGCAATTACAGTGTTCTGCCACGAGAATTGTCAATTTGCGTCGAGATTAAAAGGAAAAGTCTACATTATTGTTTATAAATGGCACAAAAACTTGCCTACAAAATTACAAAACGAGAAAAGCTTTAAAGAAAAAAATTCGGTCTGTGAAAGCCCACGGAACGGGACAATTTGGAGAGATAAAATACTAGGACTCATTTCAAAAGGCGTTATCTTTACCTACAAACATAAAATAAGGCTCAACAATAATCACAAATTATTCCAAATGCGAATGCTCCGATCCTTTTCAAGACCTCCCGATGCGATAATCCTTTGAAAGGGATGACAGGCCGTCGCACAGCAAACGTCTTTGTGGTATTCCAAAGTCTTTAGCACTTTTCGCGTATTCACATCCCAAACGTACAACTTTCCATCTTCAGATCCCGAGACCACCGACACAGGCTCACCGGACCTGCCGGCGCAAAGAAAACTTGCAGGAATGCAGTACTTTTCGTTCTCGTGACCCTGCAAAAGAACCAAAACCAAGGCTTTAAAACAATTTCGGAACGCTATGGAGGCAAGCCGAGTGTGATGTGGTCACCTGAAAGGCTCGCTTCTCTTTTGTCCTGAGATAATCCCAGAGTTTGATTGAACTGTTGACGTGAGAAACGAGGATGTATCGGCCATTGGGGGAAAAACGAGCGCTCCCAACCATGGGATTGGATTGTTCCACCAAAGTCTTAAGGCAGTGGCCTGTCGCTACTTCCCAAATTCGACATAGACCCTGTCAATAATAATAATAGACACTTACCACATACTAAAGGAATTGCAGATGCAATCTCAGACCTCATTATCGACACATGTTATACATCTATACATACATCGGTACTGGCACTCAACAGAATGTGACTGTCCTTGTGAAATTCCAGTGACGTCACAGGATAGGAAGTATGGCAGGCCACAGTTCGGATGAAAGTACCAGTCCTGGTATCCCAGTAAATTACCATACCATCCGCTCCACCTGACGCGATCATATTGCCCTAAAAAAAGCAAAGAACTGTCTTGTTTATTTGTCGGACAAAGACATAATGGCCGACTGGCCTTTCACCGTTAATTCCATTGCATAATATTTTACGGTACTCGTACGGAACCTACTCAAGCTAAAAAAGCCAAAATATCAATCAATGAAAGGGACAGGCGAGGAACCAAGGTGCAGTACGAGTACCAATATAATCACATCAACCAATCAATCACCCGGCGAAACCCGTGCTGCCCCTTTTTTTCTTACCTGAACATTCCAGGCGCAGCTAAAGGCGCTTATTTCATGGCCCCTCATCGTTCTAATGCAAACACCCTTCTCGACGTCCCAAATTTTGACGGTGCGATCATCGGAAGCAGATGCTAGGAAGCGTCCATCATTGGACCATTGCACTTCATCCACTCCCAGCTGATGACCCAAAAGTTGTCGCTCACGTCCTCCATTCACATGATTCCACAAAAAGATGAACCCGTCTGCTCCTGCGCTGCAGAGGCATGTGCCATTTGGGTGGAATTTCAAAGATGAGATACCGCGGGAATGTGCGGGCTCCAATGTGAGATTGCCTAAATAGTCTGCTTCAAGCTTACTGCTCCACATGACATTATTCATTCCTCCTCCTCTACCGCGTCCGTTTGTGGTTGGCAGGAAGAGACGAGGTGGCCGCAGAGGTATTTCCGGCGACACATCTCGCACCTCCATCATTCGTCCCGATCCCAATCCAGGCTGCGCGAAAAAGGAAATGTTTACTTTTTCTTAGAGGGAGGGGCGTTAGGGGTCCGGCCGATATTAAAAGACAAGTTGGGGCGGAGTTTAAAACGTCACCTTTTTCTAGGTTGTTTACTGGAATGATTTTTGTCTCCTGTGTCCGCACTGCTTCTTTGCTTGATTGAGGCTTGGGATGCATACAATGTCTCTTTCCACGACAACATTTAAATGGTTGGATTTACTCGAATCAGAGTTTGACCGAGGTAAGCGAAGAGACTGAACCGCATGGCACAAACAAACTCTTTTTTTGTCTTTCTTTACAGCCTACGTGGAATTGGACGGCATCCTTTGCCATCCGGAGGCCGAAATTGAATACGTTATCGGACCTGCGCGTCAAAAAATGGCTCTTCTATGCGCAACGTTTGCTCAGTTATCGGAGAAGGCCCAGACTGTGTTCCAGAGTAATGCCAAGTTGGAGGTACGTTTTGTCGTTTGATCTATCGATTGATGGTTGTTGTATCGGATATTGGAAAGTTCATTCCCTGGCCAATCCTCAATCAATCGACACAAATATAGTAGAAACGTTGACTAGAATGATCTGCCAGGTTGCAGGTACTGTATTCCAGCAAGCCTGTGCGTATTTAATGTTGTTATTAATAAGATGAGAAAATAATAAAATCGGGGAAATGAGGAATTTTGGTTGTTACAGGCCCAAATATGCAACCTTCGTCGGGATCTGGTGGAAGCGCAATCTCAACGGGATTGTATAGAACAAGAGCACCGAAATCTCCTATTCCAGGTGCACAAGGCCCAGTTGGAGAATGTTAAGGACCGACCGGAAGGGCATGCCATTCTTCTTAGCTTGGTACAGTACGCAGAGAAACATGTAATGTAAGTAATGTGATAGAGAATTGATCCTTGTGTTTGTAGATGCATGGCAGAGGTGATTCAAATTCGGTATCTCTTGATGAAGCGCGTCTCAACCGAGAGGTGCTTCAGTTGAGGAAGGAAAACCTGCAATTGCGTGAGTCGTTAATCTACCAGCAAAGCAAACTTTTTGGGGCACATCTTGCTGCTCGCTACCTCGACAAAGAACTCGCGGGAAGGTACTCTACGCTCTATAGACACATTTACTCACGAGGCACATTAAATTACATTATCCTCCTCTTTTGTGCAGAATACAACAGATTCAACTTCTGGCTCGTGATTCTAAAGCATATCAACACAATCAATTGTGGGATCAGTTAGAATCGGAAATCAGCCTACAGAGGCATAAAACAGTACGTCCGCCTTGGTTGCTTTTTCCGATGGAGGTATATAAAAGAATTTGCTTTGATAGATCGTTCAGGCTTGCCGAAGTAGAAGCCAACGGAAAGAAGCGCGTCGAAAGAGTGAAAATGTAACTTTTGTTCTTGTTCCCAGCTATTTCCTATCAAGCAATGTCTCAATGTTAACAGGCACAACTAACACCTCCAACCGCTTTTGTGGATGATTATGTTCCGCCTGCCCCTAAGCCGTCGAATAATCTGGCGGGTGTTGTGCGGCAGGTGGAAATTTACAAGCAGCCTGGTGTGAATGTTGGTCTGGCCGTGACGGTATGCTCAGCACTAGTAGAGCCGGTCATTTCTCAACACAACTAAATTGTGTCTTTTTTGGGATGCAGGGCGGTCAAGACCACGGAGTTCCTATCTTGATTTCCGAAATTAAAGCTGGAATGTTAGCGGAGGCGAATGGTAAATTCATCGTTGGTGATGCAGTTCTCTCTGTTAATGGGATCGATCTCCAAAGAGCCAAGCACAGTGAGGCCGTCCAAGTGCTTTCACAACTCGTAAGGAGATAGAAGGGCGGGCGTTTGTGTGTTTTATCATTTTTTGTCGACATTTTTTATATCTTTTTAACAGGAAGGAAACGTCATTTTTGAATTGCTTTATGTCCAGCCGGAATCTGACGAGGATGGCTCGGTGGAAGATATACAGTATGCTTGAAAGACACAGTAGTGCGTGATATATTTGAAGCTTCTATCAGGTTGTGCTTCCTTTTATTTAGCTTCGGATTTGATCATTCTGGAACTATGGACAGCAAACCAGACAGCCTTCGAGCTCTTAGTGCGCGTTCAGACTCTAATTCTGCCACCAGCCGGATAAGTCAGCTAAGGCGTCCCCGGTTTCCCGGCCGAGCTGTGGATGTGACAGGACAGGATTCCTCCCCCGTGGCTCACGAGACCACCTCCGTTTAAAAACTATCGGAATGTGTTTGGCTTTTCTCCTTCAAGTTATTAAATGCTTTTAATCTTTACGGAGACAGTTACTTTTCTTCGCACAGTGCTGTCGTTTCTCATCAGATGCTCTTGTCTTTGTCATGCTGTCGGTCAGAGTTTGTGATAAGATTGTGGATTGTGAAGCTCTTTAAAAACCACTAAAGGATTTGCAGCTTGGAAAATGATATTGATCGCATGAATTGTTAGCTGTTCGAAAGGGGCGCTGCAATGCAGGTGTTAGCAACACTTGACGAGCTTATTGCGCCTTTAAATATTGCTGTTGATTTTTATTGCCAAATTTACATAAGGTTTGTTGTGTTGTGGGTCGGTTGCAGTGATTAGATGATGAATTTACAGCACAATCGTTTATTGTCCCAGTAATTCTGGGCACGTCCGGCATGTAAAAAGACCCATTCACTCTCAAAGTAACGATTATTCTTTCATCTGTCCATATGTAGGGTATCAACATTTTTTAATTGCGTCGCTCACAGTTGAGACAGTGCCATCAATCTATGTCTGCATCATCCTCACATTTATTGAATCGCTCCTGAATTCGGTAGACCTTATCGTGGCTTAACCGTCAAGAGTTGTTAATGTGGTCGGGCGTGACTTGAGCTCATTCCATGAGTGTTCATAGTGTTGATTGTTTAGCCGTTACAAAGTAAAAAATGAACTTTATTTCTCATGCGCGAATTATGAGACCTTCCCAGGCCGCATTTTGACTTGTCACAGACATTACTCTCTTCTCATGATTCAAACGCCTCAACGCTGCAATACCATGCCGTGGTTTCCTCTTTTTAATTATATTCCTAGACAATAATTTCTAAATTATCCGTTCATCTTGACATGTATTATTAACAATGGAGCAATTTCATTATTTGTCGGATCAGCATTCCTCCGCCTGTTACGATCATCAACAAGGCGTTCAGAATTCAGCCCGATTGACTGACTGCTTGTACACCTCTTCCCACCACCAGACATACTTTTTCGAGAGAGTTGCAGTTATTAATACGTAAATTAACGAGACAAGCTATAGGCTTCTCAACCACTTGATTTCAAAATGAATCAATCACAACTTTTTCAGGCTCCCCATTCCAGAACTTGTTCCTCCAAGACCGAAACAGCAAGCTCAACGTCTTCCTGCGGAAACCGGAATCAAGTAAGTTAATTTAGTTTAAATAGCGAAAATACTTGAGGACAAAAAATCTCAATATACATAGATCCTAAATTCGTAATTAAGCAATTTAAGGATAATCAGAACAATCGACTTGGAAGAAGCACGAAAGACGTTGTCTTTAGTTAGTCAGTTAGTTTCAGCGGAATATGACTTGAATATTATATTAAACAGTATAGGAATAATGGGGTGGTCATTAAATCAATAGAGTATTAGTAGTACATGTGGTCGACCTTGGTCAATTTGCACTTCCCATGGGAAAATAGTCCAAACTGTCTCGTAATGAGAGATACAGAGTATAAACTAAATAGATATGCAAATCCTACTCCCATTCCAGTTACTTACATTTCTACTTAACTAAATGAGCCGAGAGCATTCCACAACACGGATAGACCGGATTTAGGTGATTCCAGTTCCATTTTATTACAGTGCATACTACTGTAGAGTGGATGGTGTGTGCGGAATCAAAAATTTAGAAAAAAGCGTGACCTTTCACTCTTTGCATAGTGAAAATATAATGAGATCAATCAGCAGATCAAGTTCAACAGTGATGATTTGGCTGAAAATGAGGCTGCTACTGTATAGCTTTCCGTTTTACTTTCTTTGTTATAATTAGAAAAGGGACTAAAATGTACAGATAAAAATGACCCAACAACAAATCTTTAGTGTACTTACATATATACATATGAGAGATGACTTCCTCCAGAGTTCCGACTAACTACTAACTAAACTAGCGATAGTATGTGTGAGGAGAGGAATGATGATTTCTGATCAGAGTAAAATGAGGCTACGATGATGCAATGTATCATAATTGGCGGACAATGCTTCGTTTATACAGTATGCTAATCAAGTGGAAGACTTGGTCTTTGATGAAGGAAATAACCAATTTTCTGGCAAATAAGGGACAACTTTTGTATTGGGAATTGCGCTCGTCTCTTTTCCTTCCTTGCTGCGCATTGAGAAGCGAGGTTTGGTTTTGCATGGCAAACACGTACTGCGTGTATGTTCAGTACTGTATATAGATGGCTAGACATTTTGGTCGAGTAGGGTTGGTTTTAATCCTCCAAGGAGACGTTAGCATCACTCATCTATCTGTCTTGATGAAGGAAGAAAGCCTTTTGACTTGCAGCTAACATCAATGTGAGCTGGTTTGCACTTTAGAAGCTACGTTAGAAAAGGTGACCATATAAACATATAGGCGAACCTTGTGACCTCGAATAATTTACGCCACGACGGCAGACCTATAAGGTTCCTTCCCCTCCCCTTGATGCCACACGAACAAATGGTCTTGGTGAATGAAATACGTGAAGGACGAACTTGTTCTTCCTCGATCCTTGATGAGGAATTCACGTCAAGAGGTTTGCAACAACCGCTGAGCTCCTCCAACGAGGTGATGGCTCATCGGAATCATGGTCAACCGCCGCAGCATGTGACTAATTCTTCGGTGATGCAGCTTCATCGAATGGTCTTCCCTGTCCATTCTCTGCCGTTTGGTGCGCCTGTCTATCAC